>JAGFPH010000524.1:331510-387291 GCA_018207615.1 Philaenus spumarius
GACGGGGACTTTTCAGAAAATATTCCTTATATAATCAACTAACATCCATGAAAAAATCAGCTTTTCACTAATTAGTTCCCACTCAAACCCTTTATTGACTGGGCTATAAGTGACAAAATTGTTTGTACCATGTACTGGGTGTTATAGAACATTTATATTTTAAACAGAGTGATATTATTTTTAAATATGTTCAATGAGCACTGTGGTGATACTAAACAGTGTGTCCCCATCCACAAGTTGAGTACTATAACACAACACAAATGAACTGGTGAACATTTATTGTATTGCTGTTACAGTGCCCTGATGTACATTTCTGTAACCGTTCCCATCTTTTTTATGGGATAGAAGAGTAAAAGGCCACCCCAAAACTGCGACCCACTAGGATCTATTGTGATAAAATTTTCCCTTCAATGATCATCCCAGATACCTCCCAGGTCTTTTTTAAAACCAAGGAAGGTCTTGGGTTCAACACCACGGACCTCTTCATGGCTATTAAAAGTACTTCTGAGTACCATGAATCTCCTGCACGCTAGAGCCTCGCACTTGCAAAGCAGGTGTTGAGCCGATTCAATCCCAAGGGACCAGAATCGACAGGAGTCTCCCGAAACCAGCCCCATTTATTTGAGGTAGTACTTGGCTGAGCAGTGACCAACAGCTAAGATTCCTACCGCCTAAGATTGTTTCTGCCAAACAATAGAAGCTTTTGACTTACAGAAGCAGATGAACATTTTAGCCTGCCTTAGCTTAGGAGCATTGTTACAACGTGAGGATCAACTTTTCTCCATCCAGGCTTCAACAACATTTCTTAGGTGGCTCTTGGGCCTCCCGCAGAAAGGATCTGGACCAATGAAGGGCTTTTTGGCCTCAACTCTAGCAAGGTGATCTGCTGCCTCATTACCCGTTATGCCTACAAGGCCAGACACCTATTTAAGAATAACTTCATTGAGTCTAACCATTTCATTCACGGCTTTAAAACAGTCCCAAACTAGCCTTGATTCAAAGGTGAATGATTCCAGCGCCTTTAAGGCGGCTTGGTTATCAGCAAGGCTATCGATCCTAGCTCCCTTAATTCCTCTTTCGAGGATTTCATGGGCGCAGACATCAGTCGCAATAACCTCCACCTGAAAAAGCTATGGTAAGGAGCCCATAGCCCTAGATAAGCTGCATCTAGGACCATAAACTCCTGCTCCAACTCCACTGGTAATTTTGGAGCCATATGTATACCATTCTTGTGTATTTTCACCTGATCTAGGCCCAGCACTTCCTGTCTCCTGGAGACCATCGAACTTGATCGTGAAGAAATGGTCAAAATTTAGTGTCCTTATCACATCCGACACCATAAGGTTCACATTGAGGCCCTGAAACTCTTGCAATACAGTCAGGTGTCCTACCTCATGTCCCCTGATTTGCAATTAATTATGGGACCTCATCAGGCCCAAGGCAGATCACAACTCAACCACTTGCGCGTGAATGTACAGAGGAGGCAAGTTGAGAAGCACTTCCATAGATAATGTGGGGCAGGAGTGCATGACCCCACAAACTCCTAGGCGCGCTAGCCTTTATAGCTTTTGCCACTTTTTTTACTTAAGTCTGCTTGACATTCTGCCACCACACCAAGGCCACATATTACTGGTTGATATTACATGGGGGAGAATATGCCACAGTTTAGTTTAAAAAAACATTTTTGCTAGCATTAGTTTAATATTTAGAATCCCCCGATGATGTTACCAAAATGTATATCAGGGAAATATAACTTTCAAAATAATATTTTTATTTGCAGATATTTCATTGGCAATACAATTTAATTTCATAATTTAATTCTAATCGTAAGCAAGATTACCAAATCACTGTGTGCTGCACATCATTGTGGCTCGTTCAAAGTAATACTCATTCTATTTATAACAAAATAACCAAATTACCATGTAACAGTTTATTTAAACACCATTAATACAAGCATTGATATTATGTGCAGCATAGATAAATATGTAACCAATAAAATTGAAAGATTTTTATATAGTCGTGCAACATTACTGCTCTTAGCAAAACTCAAAGAAAATACTGAAAAACTCAGTGACTCGTAAACAGAGCCAATGCAAAGAAAATAGTTTTTAGTGCCGTGAATTGGAAATAAAAAAATTATTATATTTCAGCAATCTTTATCTATGTACTGTATATTAAATCAATGGAATGAAAAAGAATAATGATGTAAATATAAGTTAGAGACAGTTTAATTTAATACAAAAGTATTAATTTTAGTGAGGGCGCAAGACACATTTTCCATTTGTATTTTTTTAATAAACCCAAGCATGGTTTTTTGAGTGCACGTGTGTGCATATTGTGTGTTTTGAGATTCAGTGAAATAAATTGTAAAAGTTTAACAAATATTGTGGAATAACAGACCAATATTTTATCCATTTATTTGGATAAAAATGTAAAATTCGACTCTGATTATTAAATTTTTATATAACGTAATGATTCTTAATTTTTGTCTTTTCAATCTGAAGTAAATCTGTAAAGAGACTCTTTGTTTAATATAATTTTCCTTTATAGACTGTTTCAGATCAAAGCATAGACACAGATCAAACTCCAGGTCATAATCAAGAAGGGTGAGATATTTTTAGTTGTAAATTATTTATACTGTAATCGATGATTTACGGTAATGTACCTATTCAAAACAATTTATATTATATATTGCAAAACCTATTATATATTGCAGACAATAGACTATGAAGGCTTGATGTCTCTTTTAAACTGTCATTTGCAAAATTTAACATTTTATAATTTAATCTTTTTCTTGGGACACTGAAAATGATGAAAAAAGGGTCTCATAAAAAGGATGTCATTCCAGATCTCTTAAATCCTAAAATCTGCTAATTGCATTTAGTTCCGGTTCAAACTTTATTAGCTGATTACTAACTTTCTTTATATCCTTTTCACATTTATTTAATATAATTGGTAAATATAAAAATTTTACCTCAAAATCTAACTTAACCCTCAAAGTGGCAGACTGCGCAAATGCAACAAGCTCGAACGTTAGCGAGAATTTGCATAATCGATAATTTAATCCACTTAAAATCATCCAATCGTAATAAAACTGGCACCATTGGAAAGGAAATGAATTAAACATTAATTTTTGTATTTACAACTTTTTCGTAAAACGTATATTTACATACGTAATCATCTTTTTTAAAATATGCAGCTATTTCCGCAAGCGAATCTGCATACAATTGTACTGTTATTTCCCACTTTTTCAAAGTTGAAACCCCCCTACTGAGGTATTTATATCGAGATTATAAAGCTACCATTGGATTCTTGAAGATTTTATCTTTCTAATGGTGCCTTCCAATCAGATGTCACTATTTTACAGGATTTATTAATACAATGTCTGTAAACCCTTGCGATTGGACAGGTTTTCAACCAATGAAACAGCCCATTTGTCAACAGATTATTACGCCTACTCTATCAAATGTTTTGACAGATGGTTTTACACCATTTTGTAGAGAAAAGACTGACCTTTCTAACGGTGGGAATTGAACTAGAATAAACCAGTTTTTTTGTTTGTCTAGACAGTAGAGAAAAGTACATTATTAGAGCGATCTGTTGTGATTGATTGCTCCGTCTCGTTCCCACGTAATTCAAAGCACCCTTCTTGTAAGACCTTTACCGACGGCAAAATGTCATTTGATTCATGTCATTTTGTTATTCAAATAAAGATAACTCAAACACTTTTGTCAATTAAGGAAAGACAATTATACCGTTCTTTTCTTTGATTTATCCTCTACACTTTGTTATAATAATATTTCATTTTTGGGCAAAGCATATATTAGTAAACTACGTTTCAATCTAGGCCTAGGTTTGTTAGCAGTCGTGTACTTTGAACATAAAAACAGTTTTTTTCAAAATAAGAAATTTGAAATTGATAAATGTTTTTATACTGTTCTATTTAGAACTAAATTACGAAACTTTTTTACGCTTACGAAAAAAATACAAAAAATGTTTACTACTTGTTATGTAGGCCTAAAGTTGAACTTTTTCCTTTCAGTTACTGAACATTTTTTGTTTCTTGAGCTAATAACTTATACAATTTCAAAATAAACTAATTTTTAGTGGCATATTTGAATTCCTTGAAGTTTCTTCTACAAAAAAGCTACTGAACATTTTTGGATTTTTGTTCATTTACTATTTTCGGCGAATTTTTTAAAATATGCTTGCAAAACGCTATAAACGGGCTGGCAAATTTTAGCTTTAACGATGCCAGTTCTAGGGGTAAGAAATATGGTAAACCAGTTTTAGGCTAAGGGCAGGCACATTAGATGTTCATTCTTATAAAAGTCAGTTAAACATACGAATATGTACAAGCACTCTCAACTCTAGTAACAAAGTATACGCTTGCAGACTGCATACAAATTGTTTGAAAAAACCCACATATAGATCCAATGTCTGATTCGTTTCGTCTTTTGGGATTTCATTGAAATTGAATGTCAAAAAGTTAACTTGAATATATGACAAAAAAGAGTCAACGATAATTATTTCAATTATCAAAACAGAGAATTTTAAAACAAAAGTAACTTAAGAAATTAATATAGCATTTCCTTACTTGTTTATAATGTTATTTTATAGATGTTATTAAAATGTAATTTTATATAATTATAGTTCTTCCATTCAAGTATATCTATCTACATTAAGCAAAATTGTCAGGCCTGACAAACTATAGACATTGATGATGTTACATAAAACCAAAGTAATGATTTTTAGGTTAGGCCTATTCATTCAATATTTTATGTTGACTGTGAAAAACAGATGCAAAACTTAATATCGTCTTCAACTATAATGCAGTAATTCTTTACTATTACTTCCCATAAATGTCATAAGCAAACCTTCCCAAGTATGTTTCGTATTTATGTATTCTAACAATAAATTAACATAATTCAAGGCCTGGAAAAAGAAATTCAGTCTTGAAAAAAAATAGCCTGAACTTTCAGTCTCTAGTCCCAGTATGTTTCTAGTATGAAAAACCATATCATTCCCGCACACCGAACACTTTTTCAACTTTCACAGAACGCCGTGTTTGTACAAGAAATTTTGCAAAGTAAGTTCATTTTCGGAAAGGATAATAAACTGCATCAGAGTACTGGTGTTTACTAAACATTGTAAACATATATAAGTTAGTATTACTCAAAGCATATTAGTCTTCCGTTAACAATAAATAGCATTAACGTAAAAACTACATTAATTACATTTGTCATCCAAAAAGGGATTTAAACTACTACACGACGCCATAACAAGTGATTATAACTGCCCACCTCAGACCTGCACTTTTAAGAAACCTGTTCGTTGTCCTCACTTAACTAGCCTTATCTTGTTGTTCCGGCTCTTCAAACATGTTTATTTGTCGATTGCAGTCCATTACCGATAACATATCTCAATTCGAGAAGGTTTGCTTTTGACAAAGTAATAGTAAACATTACCTAGAATGCAATCGGTGTGCATGCTAAACATCTTCGACTACATTGTACGTCTAAAATGCAACTAGTGTGCGCTTAGACCTACCTAAACAACTTTTTTTAACTTGCTGAGGTACATCACCTTTATCTATTTCTATTTCTTGTAAATTATCAACTTAACATCAAAATCACTAGAACTGTAAGTATCAATAGATGCATAATTCCAAGTAACTACTAATATAAACAACATTACCAAACTGTTCCGTTGCCATGTTGTTGACTTCCACTCACTTCTAAAAGGTTAAAGCATCTGAAAATTTAATAGAAATATTTAACATACTCCAAAAATATTCCTAATATCCATTACTGCATTTAGTTTTACAATGCCACGGTGGCCGTGGTTGTTAAAGCGTCATTGCTTTATCAATCGTCATGGCAACCATCAATGGAAAGGTTCCGGATTCAATTCCCATTGACCCCGGATAATTTTCTAAGTGGTTTCTTAACAGACATCGTTGGCTGTGGTTCGGATTCCACGTAAAACTGTAGGCTCCCGTCTTCATTAGCCTTACGTGCAAAACAGTAGGACGTTAAACACCAAAAAAAAAAGAAAAAAAAAAAAGTTTACAATGCGTCAACAGATGGCGAAGATGAACACTTTTGAAGTAACACTATCGAATTGGGAGAAGTGATGGACAAAATTACTTCAAGTTAGAACTGAATTGAGGGATAGGCTTAAATTATCTGTATTATAATTGATACTAGCAATGCTTCGCTATTGCATAATTATTTTAGTGAAATAAATGCGACAAATGATGGTAATGTGTGTCATAAGGGTATGAATCGTAGGTTCTAAACCATGTCATTTATACCACTTCATAGCTGTGCACCATTTACATGTTGTCATAGGACCTAGTTCAACTGTTTTGTCTTTGTGATAATCGGTGTTGCAGTTGTAGTGAAACCCTGACATTAATTTTTCAGACCATGGAAGCACCTTCATGTGAAATCTTTTAGAACTGTATTTTTGAACGGCAGCCATTTTGACCTGGGGATTTTATTGACTGTACTTTTTGGAAGCTTCACGATGCACGGCAGGATTTTTTGCATTGTATCTTTTGACAGACTCCGTATGTGCTTTAGCACGATTAGTATTAAAAAACGTTTTTGCCGTTTTTTCCCCATGTTTCTGGGTGGTTTGAACAATGGAACAATGATCTGACTCAACAGTATCAGATTGCAAACACGGTTCTGTCGACGGAGACTGAGAGTTTTGGAGATCATTGTCTGAAAGCTGCCCAATTCCCTAATATTATCCTCCGCAATATAAGAGGGAACGGGAGTATCAGGTATAGAAGGGTTTAGAGGAATGAGAATATCAAAATGATAAGCCCAACTGATGCACCAGTGCCTTGTGGTCAGTGAGTAGGAAAGTGAAAATGAGGGAGGGGCAAGGTACAGTTATTTGTGCCAGGTTTCTTGTTTCAAGGCTATATACATTTTAAGAAATCTTGATCAGTCTGTAGGCAACAAAATAAAAATCCAACAATTTACCAATATTTTAAACCCTTCAAAAATATTTTGTAAGACTTATAACCATATAATATTTTGTTTAATTGGAATATCTATCTCATAAATAGTATATATCGTTTGAGATTTCACCATGTTTAGACAAATCGTTCATTAGATATAATGGATTTAAATATATCGATCGGGGCAGCAAAATATATAGATAGATGCCCCAATCTGGATTTGCATGGATCGATAGAGAAATCAAAGTTAAATGTATATTAACCAAAAAAATATATCAATAAGGGGATTTTTAGTAACTTTAACCCCCCCCCCCCAAATCCCCTAAAATTTTGAATTTTTTTAAACCCTTTCTTAGCGAGCACCTATGGCCCTAGAGGAAGCTACATACAAAATTTCATTCCAATCCGTTTCGTAGTTTTGGAGAGATCGTGATTTAGTAAATTTGACCCATCCAAACCCCCCTAAGATTTCGACTTTTCTGAAACCCTTTCTTAGCCAGCACCTATGGCCCTAGATGAAGCTACATACCAAATTGCATTCCAATCCATTCAGTAGTTTTAGAGAAATCGTGATTTAGTAAATTTGACCCTCCAAACCCCCCTAAAAATTCGAATTTTTTCAAACCCTTTCTTAGTGAGCACCTATGACCCTAGAGGAAGCTACATACCAAATTTCGTTCCATTCCGTTCAGTAGTTTTTGAGATTTCGCGATGAGTCAGTGAGTGAGTGGTATTTGGCTTTTATATATATCGATTAGCAAATTAATCTTTGAATGGGCGCTATTTTCAGCCAGTGATTTGGGTGACTTATATAGTTAAGGTGTGTGGGCCTAGGAAAAGAAATTGTACTTGGAAAAGAAATTCAAAATTTTTTTTGCTTCAGTCCTGTGACTTTTTCTTGCTGCTAAATCCTGTAATCGTTTTAAAGACTACAGTTGAACAGCATTGCATATTCTTCTTGCTGTTCTAACCACTTCATTGAGGTTTCAAGGTAGTGAAAAGCTTCCTCATGGGTTGGTCCTTTATCTATACTTTCATCGTCACACTGGCTATCGTTCTCTTGCACACTGGCTATTATTGCATCATCAATTAGCACCTGAAAACCAGGGTCATCTTCATCACATTCGATCCACTCATGAATGTGTTTTTCATCACAGTCTTCAAAAACTGATTATTCTTGAATCAGTTCAACAAGTTCGGATGCAAATTGGCTGTTTGGTGGTTTTTGGTTGCAGCTACACTCATCGAGTGGGCAGAGATTATTCCAAGCTTTTCTTATTCCTTATTGTCTCCTTGACAGTATCCCAAGTTTCTGCTGCCATATGCATCCTTTAAGTCAATTTCTTTGTCAAGTTGAAGAATTGTTTTTTTACCTTCTTGACCAAGTAGAACTGTACGCAGCAACGTCTTTTTGTATTTAGGATTGAAGCTTTCAATAACCCCCTGGTCCATCGGTTGGAGTATTTAACTTGCTTTCTCTTTCAAGGGAAAGTTTGAGGGATGAGTTGGAGTGTTATCAATCAAATGGAAAATATTTCCAGAGTTTCCAGTTCCTCGCTGATTTTTGTTTACTTCGGGGAGGAATACAGTGTCATACCATTTGATAAAAATACTTGTCCACAAATTCTTTTAGTTTTTGTATGTGAGCGGTAAATTTTGTATTCTTTTAAAGAGCCATGGAATTTTTTTGCTTCCCTAAAATAAGCAAAGGTAGCCTGTGCGTTCCCGTAAATTTCCACTTACAATAACAGTAATGCGGGATTTGCTTGGCTTAAAACCAGGTGCTGACATTTCATTCTTAGAAACGCATATTTTTCCAATATAAGCTCGTTTCATCTGCATTGTAGACATTGCTATTTTTGTAGCCTTTCAGCCTCTTTGTTATCAGCGGACAGTTTTTTCCCATGGATATCCAATTCCTTCTTAGGATTTGAAACTTTTTAGCCAACCAGTAGTTGCTTTTAAATCAGGGTTACCGCATACTTTCTGGTTAAGTTCTAGAACGTTTTCACAAATTAAAGGGCCTCATATCAGTATAAATAAACCATGTGTACTCTGCACTATCTAAATCCTGACTTCGAGCCATTTTCATTGTTTTTTCGTGTAAGCTTCCATCTTCACTGACAAGTACACAACGCAAATTTTGTGATAGCATCACTGTGCTTTTTATTGTTGCGTTTCCAATTCCATACTCCCCAGCTAAGCTACTCTAGCACCTTTTTTTAACTGCTCAATTATTTTAAGTTTATTAGAAACACTAAGCACTATATAGTTTACGTTTGGACAGCATTGCTAACAGTGTGGACTAAACAGCACAACAAACTAAAGTATGGTCCAAACAAACGAAGGCTCACACTCCACAACGTATTCCAGAGGACAGGCTGTGCTACTACCGGTTGCGTATGCTGTATAAAACACTTTTGGTTAACCAACGTTTCGGATAATTGACTCTCTACTGTATGCTCTTTCATAAAGTACACATTAAAAGATATTTTTGTTTTGTTATAATTTTTTAATATCAAACAATATTCTTTTTTTATTGTGGGATTTTCATAAATGCCTGGAATAAAAGTACTAATAAAAAGTAAGAACGTTTTGCATGATCAGTTTCAATAGTCAGTTAAATTTGAATGAATAAAATATCTTAAATAAAAGGCTGGCAGAGAGTTCCAGTCAGTTTTCAGAAATTCTACATGTGAATAGACTTACAGCTTGACCCAGTAACACAAATTTCCGAACTGATATGAAACATTTAATGAGTCTGAGACTGAAGTCTAAACATATGGGCCTTTTTGAAGAAACTGATTGTAAATGTCATGTAGTAACCATTTGGAAACTATTTGTATAATATAATTAATTTGATTTTTAGAGGAACAGAAGATTTGGCACCAGATAGTCGAAATGGAAGTAAACGTGGAATAATACCGGCTAAACGTCGCAGCAAACCATGTGGTCCTAAACTTACCGTCCTTAGTGCTAATGGTGGAGCTGTAGAATGCCAGTTAGAAACAAGCAAGCAGAAAACTGTCACTTTTAGGTTTAACATGGATGACATGGTACCTGCCGATGTAGCTAATAATTTGGTAAGAAAGTAATCAAAATTGTGTTAATATTTGTAAATGTTGCTGTAGAAATCCTTTTATTTTAATAGTTTGAATTTTTAATCACGTTTTATTGTGAAAAACGTCATGAGACAGAAAGATTAAGATGAGAGATAAGAACAAAAAGTGTAAAGAACTATAGACTGATGTTCTAGACAGCCTGAAAAAAAATTGTTTTTTTATTTTAAACCTAACATTTTTATGGTTTTGTGGGTGTGTGTCATTGTTGATTATTTTGACCGCTTTTAAAGGTATTAACCTGAAATTTGATATAGTCATAGAACTTGCTTGCCCACAAAGTGAAAAATATATTTTCTATTGTAGTAGAGGTTGTCTGGGACAGAAAAACGTCCCTTTATACTTTTTCAAGTAGAATATCACTTAAAAGTACTTGCCTTAAAGTATAGCCAGTTTTTCTGTATTTCTGACAAGTATGCCAGTAAAATTTTATATTTTTATTTCAAAAATTTTTAATTTTGTATAAGTTATGTTGTATAAAGTTTAGGAGGGGAATAAGAAGTTTGTGGCTATCATAGTGTTATATCAGAAATGTCTGTCCGAGTGCCATCAATGATTATCTTTCTTCTTAAGACATAGAACTTCTTTGCCCGCATTTATTCAAAGAATCAACAGTAAACATATATTTATTTGGGTCCTGATCCACAAAACTACTCTGTACACTTAATTTTGCACTCTATTGTGCTTTTTATGTTCAACGAATCTTTTCCAATCATTTTAACGATTTTTAATATCACGTTCCATCAATGTTTAATTGATCACCTTTGCAAAATACTAATCAAAATGTGAAGTTGTAAAAAAAGTTTTAAAAAGTGTGTGATTGAAGAATAATTTTATGCCCCTGGTTACTAACAAGAGCCAACGGAAGGAACACAGAATCTCACAACTGATACGTTAAGAAAGGAATTAGGTGCGAGCTAAAATTATGTATTCGAGTACAAGAACAGAGAAATGCATGTATGGCAAGAAAAGATAAGGGAGATATCTGCGAAAATAATGCGGGAAGAACATGGTGTTTGGTTAGAAAGGTCAATGCAGGCGGAGTTTAACACTCTTTATAAAGACTTGCCTGTCTCGTTGGTGACAAAGCTTACATTAGAGATGGTTACACTTGTGCAGTTATAAGTACTATCTTAAAAGTTAGGTTTGGGCAACTAAGGCTGAACTGTAGACCGCAGAGTCATAACCTCAGATGTTCCCTGTGCAATTCAGGCGATATAGAGAACACAGAGCACTTTTTGGGCTCTTGTTTTGTCCTCGCGGAAATCCAGCGAAGTTGGTTGGGCGATGGTAAATTGTCAAGGAAGATGGTCATTGAATATTTAAATGGTCAGAACTGGCTCTTATTAGTGAATTACGTGTGGGAGGCTAAAAAATATAGAGAAATAACAATAGCTGAATTCAATTATTGATTAGTGTACTTATCAGAAGGATGTGCTTACCTTAGATTTAAATTTTCCTGGGACGGATCCTCCTTGGAGAAGTCCCGCTTTACTGTCAGAGAGTATTAGGATATGTCTATTCCTGTATCCATTCGACAATCCTAAGTGGGCGCAAGCAGTGATTGCTAAGATTTCTGCTTGGACGACTGTACAGTGCGTCTCAAAACTCGCACTGATGTTTGTCTTTCGTGAAGCGCTGTATACACCATAGCCAGAATTACCACCTGTACCAGACAAGAGTTCCTTTGGCAGATCCTGGTTTGATGTTTCCTTCCCAGTCTTCTCGGGTTCCGAGAGTTACTGTAAATGGTCTGTAGAAAACGTAATCGGTGTGCATTGCATCAGTCACCATGTCTAACACCGAGTTTTTAAGTATGGTGTTTACAATGTCCGAATGTCCTGCTCCTGGCATACCCCTCCGCCATGTAGACCTGTTAGTTTGTTACCTGCAGTAGTTTGGCATGCTTTCTTCCACCAAACCACTGCTCCGTATGTAATTTGAGGTCTAATCACAGATTCATACAGCCAAACAGCCATATGACGTTTGAGACCCCAGGTAGTTCCAATGAAGCGTCTGGTTGCTAGTAGCGCCCATTTTGCCTTAACCATCAAATTGTCCAGGCGTGCATTCCACATCAGCTTTTGATCAAGAATCACTCCAAGCTACTTCACCGATGCAGAAATGTTCAACCGAGTGTAGTCCATGAATATCCTCTCCAGGGCTGTTAAGTTCCTTTCCCTTGTGAAGGGAACTATAGTGGTTTTGCTGGGATTGACGTCGAGGCCTTCCCTTGCACACCATGTTTTAACACGTCTCAGGTCTCTGTTTATGAAATGAGACAGTGTCATCAGTTTTACCAATAACCAAGATTGCTGTCATCTGCATAGCCTTGGAAGTATGGCTGATTTCTGTAAAGAGACCATCGACCACCAAGCTCCACAGCTGAGGTGAAAGGACTCCTCTCTGCAGGCACCCTCTTGTGGCTGTGACCTCAAACGATTCACCAAGTAGGGAGCTTTGTATGTGCCTGCTTCGTAGCATGGAGTACCTTGTTACGGCCTTGTCCACATCTCTCTCTTGCAGTTTTTGCACTATTGAGTCAAATGATGTATTGTCGAATGCACCTTCTATGTCCAAGAAAGCGCACAGGGCTATTTCCATCTTTGCCAGGGTATCCTCAATTCTGCCCACCAGACTATGTAGAGCAGTTTCACAGAATTTCCTGGTTGGTAGGTGTGTAAGTTTTGATGAAGAGGTACCCTGGAGAGCATCCCTTTTCTTACGTATCTTTCCACCAGCCTTTCCACTGTTTTCAAGAAAAACAAGGATAAGCTGATGGGTCGGTAAGCTTTGGCATCAGAATAATTTGCTCTGTTGCGCTTACTTAGGAATGAATGTTACTCTGCTGGCCCTCCATGCCTTTGGAATGTAGCCATACGCTATGCTGGCTCTAGATAGCTTGCAGATTATTTGGATCAGGGAGATTGGTCCTTCCTGCAATAACGCAGGATAGATTCAGTCTCCGACAGGTGATTTAAATGGGCTGAATTTGTTTATCGCCCATTTTAGTTTAGAAATTGTGGCAATGCTTCTGGCCAGTTTCCAGTCAGCCCGGGATGCCCTCGGCCAAGAGCTATCTCCAGCTTAACTTTGACTACTGTCTGCAGTGCACTATTTATGCATCCAGGGAAGTCAGTTTCAAGTAGTACCTTGAGCTGCTTCCTTAACTTACCTTTATCTTTCTTTTAATATATGTATATAATTTGAAGTAAATTTTATTAGTAATTTCTAAATGTGCATTTTTTATGCAAGGGTTATTTAATGTTCTATTTGCTATTTATAGTGGTTTTGTCTGTTTAGTGTGTTTAGCTGAAAGTGTTATTATTTGTGCATTTTATATAACTGTAAATTCATATTTTCTTATTCTTTTTTTTGTAGTTGTTATTAATTAATTTATAAAACTTGCTACTCTGGCAGACGGCCTCAGCCATGCCGTTATGCATTGGTTAATAATGGCACACAATAATATATAATCATTTTATTTTTTTTTTTTGTTTGCGCAAAGTAATGTATTATTAATTTTTGAGGTTTAATAAATGCATTTATTATTTTTATAATATAATTAACTGATACATTTATTAAATTACTTCGCTTTTAAATGACAATATCACCATCTCCAGTGATGCACAACGTCAATAATCAAACTGTGATTATTGTAGCTCTTGCATCACTGAAGATGGTGACATGTCGATAATACGTTTTTCAAGTAAATAAACGTATTTTTGTTGTGAGATTCTTTTTTGAAGTTTTATTCTATCAAGTATTGCTAAATAGGTTTCAGCTTTAAGAATGTACGGTATTGTTGTACACTTTATTTTAAAACAACTACAGTAGAACCTCTCTTAACCGAAACCCTTTCAACCGAAATAGCGTTTAACCGAAACGGCAAAAAAACTACGTAAGTGTCCAAATTATATCGAAAAAGATAGTATTTGATATGTTTACCATAGCACGATGTGCGGTCTATTTTTAGACAAAAGGAGGAGAAAGTGTAAAGAGGGAATGGGATGGGGCAGGCCGGGTGCCTGACCTTGAGTTTAGTCTAGTGGTTTACTACCTATAGTCTGTGCCAGTGCACACGGTAGAACAGTAGGACACGACCCTGTCACATCGACGTGACCTTGATCAGCAGGACTCACTCGCCCCCACCATATCACTCATGAGATCTGGCAACATTGGTCTGATAATAACTTACAGTAGCTACGCACCTGAACTCTAGCGGCTCAAAACTAACTCAATTTTCCCGCACCCTTTTTCCTATGGCAGTGAGAGGTCTGGAGTAATTCTATAGTCTGTGCTGCTACACACAATACAATACTGTACAGTACCGTATTCTGCCAGTCAGTTATTTTTACACTGTTGTAGCGTCGCGTTAATCAAGTTGTCTGTCAATTTATTTCTTAGGGTTTCTCGCTCTTCTGTAGTCTAGTGGCTTAAAACAGTACTTAACAAGTTGTAAATACAGTATACTATGTACATAATACTATGTATGTAGAAGCATTTATGTTTTATTAAAAGTTTGTTAAATAATCTAAAAGTGTGGTTTTTATCATTGCCTTTGATTTTTTCATTATAAACTTTTAAAAAATTGCAATTTTTTAACCGAAATTTTGGTTATCCGAAATGACCTCCGCCCCCTTTATTTCGGTTAGCAGAGGTTCTACTATACTATTATCTTTAAATTCAAACATAAACATAACATTCCGACTTGAATTATTTGATTCAATTTCTTCTGTACTAGAATTGCTTATTAGCGAATTTCCATAGAAAATTATTAGCTATTGCAGTGACCCTTATGGTAAGACCTAAGGTCGTGAGTAATAAATGAGCACCGATCATGGTCTCCAGAACACGTTTTGGGGTGTCATTAGAAATTATATATTATATGTGTTCGCACTCTAGCGGCCGAATTTTAAGTCTGATTTGGTACACTGGTTGCCTATGTCGCTCAGACGAGTTTGTTAGCAAAAAAATCCAACAACCGAAAGCATGTTTTTTGACCGGAAGTAACATTTGTATATATTTTTTCGCACTCTAACGGCCGTATTTTAAGTCCGATTTGGTCCAAATTTGATACACAAGTTGGTTGTCTATATGTTGCTCAGACGAGTTCGTTAGCCAGAAAAATCGAACAACAGTTATCATGTTTTTTGACCGGATGTAACATATGTATATTATGTGTTCGCACTCTAATGGCCGCATTTTAAGTCCTATTTGGTACACATGTTGGTTGTCTATGTCGCTCGGACCAGTTTGTTAGCCAAACAAATGCCATAACCGGAACACGTACTGGAAGTAACATATGTATATATTTGTTCGCACTGTAACGGCCGTATTTTAAGTCCGATTTGGTCCAAATTTGATACACAAGTTAGTTGTCTACATCGCTTGGACTAGTTCGTTAGCCATAAAAATCCACAACAGTTATCACATTTTTTGACTGAAGTAACATATGTATATTATGTGTTCACATTGTAATGGCCGCATTTTAAGTCCAATTTGGTCCAAATGTGGTACACATGTTGGTTGTCTATGTCGCTCGGACCAGTTTGTTAGCCAAACAAATCCCATAACCGGAACACATATTTTACCGGAAGTAACATATGTATATATTTGTTTGCGCTCTAACGGGGCTTCATTTGAAGTACGATTTGGTCCAAATTTTTTACACACGTTAGTTGTCTAGATCACGCGGACGAGTTCATTAGCCAAACCAACAACCGGAAGCACGTTTTTTGATATAAAAAAACTATTTTTTGAGATTTTTAGTACGATAGCAAAATTTGTTTAGAGTTTTATCTAAAGAAGTAAAATGTAGGATATTATTCTGCACATATTTTTTTTTACACGACTTTATAGCTCTTTTGGTTCCTACAAAATCAATCGAAACGTAAAATACTAAAAGTACCCGGTACACGCGGGTTATTTTACCTAGGGGTCATCTTCTGATCAGAGACCGACGGCTGAGTTTGTACGCTATGAGCAAAGCGAAGCAGTCCATAACCTGAGGCCACAAGGATCGGATTTCAAACTCTGCGAGTTTTTCAGCTGTGAGTGGAACGAATTAGTGCATGAGTCGAATCTGGCTTAGCTGCCAACAAATTCTACTAATATATTTCGTACACACAGGCAGTTATATTCAGAGCCTTCATGAGTAGATAAATTTCCCAAATAGTTGGTTGAAACCTAAAACATGTAAACTTAACTTTGGAAATTCGCTCAACTCATGTCCACGGTTCAGCTGCGTAGTCGAATTATTTTTAATTTACTTTCAAAATTGTGTTTTTTCAGGTGACCGAGAAGCTACTGCCTGGTGCCCACGCGGAGTTACTTGCAGAGTTGCTGAAAGAATTAGTAAGGCAGTTAAAGGACCAACCAGAACGTTTACCTGTCCTAGATGCGTCAAGTAGTCCTATTCGAAAACCAAGGGTAAAATAGTTATATTTAAAATTTCCTGATATAAATCTTACAGTAAAGTTTAATTGTTGAGCTTATTTTGATTGGGGTAAACAAATATTAAAACTGAATTGACATAATTTCAACAAATTATATAATATGTTAGTTTATATGAAAATCTCTTTCGTGCCGATTTTTAGGCTTTTCTATTTTTTGTGTGCTTTTGATGTACAATAAAAAAAGTGAAGATTGTATTTTATTTGGCATATATTGTTTTTAGGGTAAAAACCCTGAGTGGTTTATCCTGTATTCGGCATTAAAAGAGGTAAAAATGTTGTCTTATTTTATTATTATTTTAATTTTTTTTTTCTAAAATGTATAGTTAACTTTAAAGATTTTGAATAACTGCCATGATTTTTAGAACCAGCAAGTGAAACATTTTAAGATTTAAATTTAAAATGTTAAGCAAAGTTTGGTAACAATATCTTTATTTTGTTCCGAAGTTATATCTTGTTATTTAAAAAAAAGAAAAAGAATAAACATAGAAAATGGCCTATAAACTGAAAATGAAACTTTTCCAAACATATACTAAACTTTTTTCTCTTTTTAGCTCTAGAATTAGGCCCCAAATATTGCCGTGCAATTTGGAATCACCTGTATGTTTATATCTAAATATATATACATATATTTTATGTTTTTTTTTTTTTTTTTTGTTCTCTATTACTGTTTTATTTTCCATTTTAATTTTCACTATAAACTTAGTTTCAATCTAAACTAAGCAATTCATTTTAAAATTGTGTCTTTTTGTTTCAACTTGAATCTAAAAATTGTTCTTAATTTTTCAAAAATTGTTCTGGAGTTATTTTTATACCTTTCAAGTGAATTTATATTTTCTTTCAGATATACACAAAATCAGAATCAGCTCAACTCTGTGTGTTTTTATATGTCTATTTTGTCTTTGCTTCATGTTATGCTTAACACTTGCTTTTATAATAAGTGTTTGTGTGTTTGTTATATTTATTCAAACATAGTTTAATAAAATGTTTAACAATTTAAATTTGGAAAAACAAAATTTTACTAGTCTTTAAAAAACAACTTCTTGTAAAAACTATAGGTTAAACTAAGACTATTATATAGGTCTTGTAAGTTTTTATATGACTAAGATAACAATTAATAGGATTCTTTTTAGTTTTGTCATGTTTTCTGCTTTGTAGGCCCTTAATTTTACAACCTTTTGATCAAATTTTATAGGCATGCCATTTAAGTAAACAGAAATAAATGCACATCTAATCTATCTTATTGTTTGCTAAGTCTTTTAAATTCCACTAAACAAGTAATTTAAAAAAGATTATTTTTTACATTTACGCACAACATAAGAATTATACTAGAAAAACCATTTGTAAGTTATTTTAAGAATAACAATAATAACAGAAATTCACACATTGTGACGCGATCAGGTTTAGGATTGGGTGTCAATCACTGAGCGTGCCATGGTATACTGTGTAGAGTGTGATGACGATCAAGTAGGCAATGGTATCCAGAACTGGCACGGACTGGCACCAGATACAAGGAGCTTTTTTTTAACATGAGGGGCTCACTGTGACAATTTACGGCTAAATGTTGGTGATCATATTCAAAATTATAATTATGGCCGGCTAAAAGTAGTGTGTGGCTACCGGTTCTTTGGGGCTGATATGACAGTGAGTCCCGTAACGTAACTGAAATAGGGTTATGGGCGAATAGCACTGTCGGGCTTATATCGCCCGGTAACCCTACTAGTGTCTAGTGTATAGTTTATAATTAGTTATTATGTACATGTTCATTTGTCAAAGCTAGTTACTTGTGTGTGGTTGTTTTGACATCGTGGTGTTTCAAACATTAGACCCAGTGAGTGTTAATAATCCGCGGGCCCTTGGCTAACCTCGGTTTCAGTGTTAAATGTTCTTTCATTTACATCCCTAAACATATTAATGTCCGTGTTTACGTTCTAGTTGGTAGCAGAGCGTGGTTACGATGCACAGACCTCTGGGTTATGGGCCCAGCACGCTTCCAGACATGTTTAATAACACAGTTGTTATCCTCAGTAATATTGAGCTACAACTACAAATTCAGTTGTAATATTCAGTTATAATTTGTTAGTTGTAGCTCATGTATCTCTAAGGATGAAGACTCTGTCGTTGAAACACGTTTGATTAAACATGTGTGTATGAGAATTTGTGTTTTTCTTGTTATTCTTAAATAATTACTTCTCACTCGTCAAGTTCAAAGTTTATTAACATAATTTATGTGTCGTAATATTTAAACAGTTTGATTCAAAATGATCTGATTACATTTTTTTTTATAACTTAGGTTTTTTTCACAAAAACTGTAAAACGATTTGCACAACTTTATTTAAAATGCTGCCAAGACATCCTTGTGTTGTATTTATTTTTCTTGAAATTACATGTCCTTTTGCAATTGCATTATACAGTAACTGCTTTATAGATCACTAGTAATTACAGTTTATATAATCAATTGAGATACTTTTATATTTAAAAAATAGTCACGTTGTTTTCTGTAAAATTACCTTTCTAACAAACACACATACAGTTTATTAAATTTATGATACTTTTAAATGTTGTAAACAATAATAATGATATAAGTCACAAGTAAGTGTTTTAAAAAGCCTAATTAAGAATAAGGTTGGACATGTATTCTTGAGTTCATAAGTTACAAATTTATTTATGAAATGAAGTTTTATTATCTATACTTCTAAATTTGAAAGAACCGTTCTATTTTAACACTTTTAGTCCTAATTATTACTATGAAAACATTAGTCTGGTACCAACCCCTTTACTTTTTCTGTGCTTTTATATTACTTATATGGCACATGACAGCCTGGCTATTTGTTATAATAAACAATTGATATGCTTACCGGGGAAAAAATACAGATAAACGATTTATACAAAAACGCTATAGCTAAAAAAGTTCAGATTTTTTATTGATTTATGTTTTTTCTCTTTGCCAGTTTGACAAAAGCAAAGAGCAGAAAGGGTCAACATAAATAGCTGGATTTAAACTAAAAATCTTAGTATATAATGTCCTCACCTTACAAACTAAGATATTGCTGCTTCCTAAAAGTAATGGTAACATCAGTGGTGCAGTGGAGTTGGAGCGGGGCAGAGTGGTGCTCCGGCACAGCTTATTAAGGCGAAGCGCCACTCCGCTTATAAATAATGCAACATGACTACTTACGTTTCGTTTTAAATTTTAGTTTCACGGAATTTAAAAAATGTTTTAGTAATATTGTGGTTTTGATTGATATTTAAAAAATTCATAATGTATTAGCTAAACTTTTGTACTTCTGCAGTAGTACATAATTAGTAATAGTTTCTGAGAAAATAAATCATTTTACATTATAAAGTCGTAACATTAGCGTCAGTTATTGTATGTATGATTTTAGCTCGAGATAGTGACATATTGCTTCCTTAAACACATATAAGTAAATTGAAAAGTTTTAACAAAAAATATAAAAAAGGTAGAGTGAGAAAGTTGCAAAAAATTAATACTTGAAAATAAATAATTATTTGATTCTTTTTATTGTGGCCTCTCACATTTTCCTAGCCCTGAAATCTCCAACCAAGAATAATATTTATTAATTATTGGCTTTTTTAAACCTTTACAAGAATTTTTAATAGCTTTAAATTTAAAATAAGGCAAACTACCTCAAGAATATATGTTTCACGACCATTGCTTGTTCTATGTTAAGGAGTGCATGTTATTATTGTGTAATTGTATTTTCTATATTTCTTGTCCTATTGACCATTCATTGATTTATTCAACCCTTGTCAAAGCACCTCTTTACTTTATATTTACTTTGCATTTGTTCCCTTTATCCATGGCATGGCTTAATTAATTGAATCCCTCCCTTGGCCGTTAGGTACGCCACCCTTCACTTACTCGACAGAGATCTTCAAACATCAAGACTCATCGTCGTCATCGCTCGGTGAGTCACCAATCCCCTCTCTCTTTCTCACCTCATCACAAACCGTGTCCGATTAACATTAATTAGTGGAAAATACTTCAGTTTGGTTCGTTTATGGGATGTGCTTGAACAGTAATTGACCTTAGTTATAACCTTGTTTGAGTTGATTGGCTTTTGTGCACAGAGAGTTTTAATAATTAAGCAAGTTTTCGTGATTCTCTAGCACTCTTTTAATTTTCTATTGCCATTATGACATTTTTTGCTTGCTACTGATTCAAAAGTTAATATTAAATTGAAATAAATGTTGCTATCCTCCGTGATATAAACTTAAAATTGTTAGGTGCAGAAGTCTTTACAGTCATACTTAAAACTTAAATTATGTGGACAATTCAACCAATTTTAACTACAATAATCCCATGGCAAATGCATGTTAAACACTAAAAAATACCAGTAAATATCTGTGTTCTACAAACTGTTCACGGTCCTTTCTTTGTTTTAGTTTGGTAAATATTATTGTTATAGCATTATCAAACAATTTATTTATCTGCTTTTGGTTTTGCATTCAATATATCGAATGTGGGGCTCAAGAAATGTAATAAGTGGTTTGATAATGCCTGATAACTACAAACAAAACAATTTTCACCAAAGGCAGAAAGAAAAACAGAATGTTATAAGGTTCATCCAAATAATAAAAGTATATACTGAATGAAACCAATCTTGTAAGACAATCAATAATTTGAACAAAAAAATTTACATTATTTGACATAACTAGGGATGGTTCCTCAAATCGTATGAAAATAATCGTAATTAGTGCTGCATTCATTTGTGAAGCTCTAAAATTTCCTGATTGCTTGGGTTTCCGTGATAAATTTGACGGCCATCGTCGGTTGCTTTACAACCTATTAATCAGAATAAAACAAAAATGGGAAAGAAGAACAAAGTAAGATGATCCCAAAAAACCTTTTTATTTCACAAATTTTTGCTGTTGTGTTTGAACGCTGGTAATTCATAAAATTAGTGCAAATTGTATTCCGGTTTGGTTTTATTTTAAGGGCTTTTGCCACTGCATTTTAAGTTATGTTTTAATGCCAATTTTTCATAAAATTTAATTCATCATACCGGGAAATAATCATGTTGGGGTAAAGGAAGTACAGTAGCTTCTCAGTGTGCATTAAAAGTCCAGTTCGAAATACACAGAACCTGGTATTACCGGGACTTTATTGTAGTTGTTTACATAGCCTTATTGCTCAAATATTCGTTTTTATTAAGCGTGAACTGTATCTACGGAAATTAAAGTGTTACTTAGGTAAGAATTCACTGATAAAACAAAGGTTGAAATGATATATTTTCTGTTATGTATCCAGAAAGAAATACTGTCAACTTCTACTTCAAAATTACAAAAAACAAACAAGTTAATTTAATTAAATGTTTTTAGTTTTTTAATTCGAACTAATGTTAATAAGGTTGGTTTTATTGTTGAATGATATTGACTTCTGTACATAAAATATAACTAACTAAAATCCTCAGTATTTCTTTATTAATTTATTTTAGATAGATATAAGAATATTAAATTTCATTCTTTAAACGAAAGTAATAATAAATGAAATAGTAATGTATGATTTAATGAACAGTAGTCATAGTTAAATCTAATAGTTATCCTAAGTGTGACTAGTTTATTAAAGTTTTATTAGTGTTTACAAAAAGATGTAGTAGTGATAATACTTACAGACTGTTTATACTGCTAAGTTTAGTCATGTAGTTATTTGATAATAGCCTAAATATCAATAAAGTATTTTAATGTGGTAAATGTGTTCATCAGTGCATAAAATTAAATCTATATACAGTTGTACTCTCTTAAAAATACATTTATAAAATTTATTTATCCTACAAAAATGGTCATGTACTCAGTATCAGAATTAGTGAAATGGTAATATTACAAGCATTTATATAAAGAGTAAAAGATATTTTAACCATTGTTTATAAATTATAATTTAAATTTCATAATTTTTTGTTTTTGAACAGAATAAAATTTGCTTAAGTCAATAATAAAACGTGACGAGTTAAGCCTTGTTAATTTTTGTTGTTAGAGATTATTTTCTAAATAAAAGTATTTTATTTAGGAAAAAAATGATGTGCTTATTGTAAAAAAGCATGTCAATTATTAAAAACTTGTACTTCAAGATACTAAATTTGCATAGAGATAGTGTTTTTAGTGCTTTTGTTGTTTGCTTCTGTTTTGTATTTTGTGAAGGGAAATTATTATGATTAACATTTTAAAGAATTCAATATTTTGCCACAGTAAATATGCTTCATAAGTGCTACTCACTTTACACCACTTTTTACCTTTTTAACTAAACAAAAAAAAACTGTATTTACTTAAGTAAAATGAGATAAGGTATATCTGGTTTTTTTTTCTCTGCATGGAGTTTGGACACGGTAATAATTTGGCCAGATATTTAAAACTACACAAGAAATACATTTTAATAATGCATGTTTATTTTATTGTTTTACGTTTATAACAAATGTTAGAGTACATTTTTCGTAGAAATATTTCAAATTAAATTACAAACTGTAGTAGGACCTCTGTTAATTTAGTAGAAACAGAAGGAGAATAACATCTCTTCATTTTACATTCATTTAAGTCTGTCTAATTTTTTTTTTAATTGTTATGTTAAAACTTCATTTAGAGAAACAATCGTAGTCAATGTATCTCAAATATTGGCATTCAGGTGCTGCGGCATAAATAAATCAAATCTGTCTTTATTGTCAAAACTTGAAATGCATGGTGTCTTAATATACAATATTTAACTTAAACTGCTTAATCTTCATTGAAAATGAAATTGACAGTCATATTACATCCTATAAAATAAGAATGGGTCGATTCTCAAATTTATCAATTTCAATACCGATTCTCGATTCTGATTCCAATGACCATACAATTGTAAACGGAAGTAAACATTGTTATTTAATTTTAACTGCATGGTTCTTTGATATTAATGTTATGTTTTAATATTTTTATCGAACTAAGAGGAACTTACTTAAAACTGCTGATTTGGATTCATTAAAAAATGTATATATGAACAACAGCTATAAATATATTTACTTATTTACCTGTCCGAATCCAGGTACGACAGCTATAAAAAAGTTTTACTTATTTACTTGCACAAAGTCTGGTACGACAGCTATAAACAAGTTTTACTTATTTATCTGAACGAAGCCAGGTACGACACCTATACAAAAATTCTACATAGTTACCTAAACTAAGCCTGGTACAACAGCTATAAAATAGTTTTACTTATTTACTTGAACGAAGCCAGGTACAACAGCTATAAATTTTTTTTACATATTTACCTGAACGAAGCCAGTTACAACAGGCATATTTAGATTTACTTATTTATCTAAACGAAGGCTGGTACTACAGCTATGAACAAGTTTTACTTATTTACCTGAATGAAGCCAGGTACGACAGCTATAAAATAGTTTTACTTATTTACCTAAACGAAGCCTGGTACGACAGCTATAAAGAAGTTTTACTTATTTACCTTAACGATGCCAGGTACGACAGCTATAAAAATCATGCTCGCAAGGAAAAACCCTTTTAACCTAAACAATACAGAAACTTAGTCAACCGCACAAACACAATGAGGTAACAAACTCGTAATCAACCACCCTTAAAATGTCATAATTATAACTCTTTAAACAACATTTATACCATAACCTATCAAATGCGACTTACGCTCACAAACGTAGTAGAAGTGTGTCGGAAGTACTGTAATCAGTATTTTTTATTCGTTACTTTGCAGACACACAAAGTAATCGCTACTAATGGCTCAAAGTAGTGGTTACGGCTACTTCGGCTACTCTATTGTACTTTGGTGCAGTGTAGATTCTCGGAATACTTCGAATCCACATTGTGAGTCCAGTCCAGTACTGATAGCGCATTTGCAGTAGCCCCGGTATTGGTGGAAAATAAATGAAATGGAATGTAACGAGGAAATATAAACCTGGCAACCGCCGGTCAATATCGGTGGCCGTGGCAATCACTGGGCAATATCGGCGGCCCGTGGCAATCGCATACACGAACGTATTTGCAGAGATTGGTGGTGGCCGGGCTCGGAATCGACTTTCACAGAATCGAATCGATGTCGATTCCAGTGCCGATAATCGGTGGAATTGACTTTTGGAATTGAGAATCGACCCATCCCTAGTATAAAATACATCCATTAAACACTACCCCTTAATCAACTAAACAAACCCCAACTAACAAATTAAAACATACAAGTATAAATATTTTGTACAAAGATTTTTATTTTTAATTTTTTAGTGGCAGATTAATTACATACACATTAGAAATATAACAATAAAAAAAACACCATTTAAAAACGACAGACTGAATCTAGTCCTACCTATGCTGACGGGGATTTTTAACTCGATTATTGTGTACAATTATAAGGATTATAAAACTAATAGGCCTATTTGTTAAAATTTTGTACTTATATACACTATTATATATCTAAATAAAGACAAAAATATTAACTTTTAATTGATTTCTAACTTCATATTGATAGATCAAATTATTTAGATGATATTAATATTACAAAGAAGAATTAATAATCGAATATGTTTATATGTTATACGAAAAAAATATATCCTATGCTAGGTTTTGTTTTAACAGATGATGGGTGAAATCAGCTGTTATATTATAAGTTACTCATGTACGGACACGTACACTCGCTTTTATAGGAATTGATATCATCATCAACAATATAACAAGATTGTTATTATTATACAATCACAAACACAACAATGTTTCACAATAACAAATTTGTAACATTATTGAACATGAAAATACCATGAACAAAGAATTGACAAAAATATATTTATAAGTATCATTATCGTTTAAAATATATAGATACATACAGAACACATTATGCGTCCACCTCCAATTAAATGCGAGAACTGAAAAAACTCATGCCAAAATAGAAATGGAATTCACTAAAATAAGATTAGTTTTTCATTACCCTACCGAGTTAAGTATACAGGGTGTCTCGCAAACCATTCTACCAAACTTTACCATGTTTTTCAGCAGGTCAAAGCTACCAAATAATACAATGTAACATGTGTCCTATCTTGCTTTGTCTAAAAATTGTCTGTCTGTCTGTGTGCGTTTTTTTTGAAAAAAAATATCTCTTGAACGGTTTAAGATAGATTTATGAAATTCAGCACGAAAGTGTATCATATTGGTTTACACAAATACGCAAAATTTTATGTTACTGACGTTAACCATTTCAAGATGGCGGCGGTTCAAACTTTTCAAAGTTAAATATTTTTTTAAAATTAAGATTTTAGGAAAAAATGATAAGATACAAAAAATATAGACAATTTAAAGGCAAATCCAACGATGTATTACTTTTTATCATTAAGTTGAGAAAACTGAGAAAATGCAATAATTCTGGCTGAAAGTAGTTTCCATTATCAATTTCTGTGAATGTAGTAATCACTCAAAACTACTTTCAGCCAGAATTATTGGATTTTCTCAGTTATCCTTGACTCAATGATAAAAAGTGATACACCATTGGATTTGCCTTAAAATTTTCTACATTTTTTTTATCTTAATATTTTTTTGTAAAATCTTTAGTTTTTTTTATATTTAACTTTGAAAGGTTTGAACCTTGAAACGGATAACTTCAGCAAAATAAAAGTTTGCACATTTGTGTAAACTAACGTGACGAACGTTCATGAGATAATCATTTTTTTTCAAAAACAGACGTACAGGCAGACAACTTCTAAACTAAGCAAGATAGGACACTTGTTATATTGTACCATTTGCTAGTTTTGTCCTGCTGAATAACATGGTAAAGTTTGATAGAATAATTGCGACACACTCTGTGGTACTGACATGGTGTCAAGAATTGTCTAAACACCTATACTTCAAAAAATGTGGGTATAAGACGATCAACCTGAATGGCCATTATTGCCTAACACCTTATATAAGTTAAGATGAATTATTGGGTAAGGTAAGTACCATGTTGACCATTATTGTAAGTTTCACTGTGGCCCTACAATTACTATTCTAATTGAGTGGACATTCCTGTATTTTCATGACCAATGAAGGCTTTGACTGTGATTGTAGCATGCGTTTACTTATGTGTTACAAGTTTCAATATTGTGATTCAAGATGATTAGATATTTATTGAATAATAAATTTCTTACGATTGATGATAGTAATATAATGGTAAAGGTATGCATGCATTATTCAGAAATATTTATGGTAAAATGCACGTGCGTAATTCGGCAGCTTAGTTGAAGAAAGCATTGTTACGAAATTACCATAGCTATTGTTGCAATAACAAATAAACAATGGAATATGTTAACTAGCTTTAATAATTCAAAACAGTTTTTGGTTAGACCTAGTTTTGACCATATGAATTATTTTGAAAACTATTTTAGACTATGTGGGTTTTGGTATATAGTACAGTCTCGCTAATCCAGACGGCCCTAAAAAAAAAAAAATAGAAATTGCAGTATTTTACTGGGTACAGTACACACAATTGACGTTTGCCGAGAGCGAAAATAGTTAAGGGTTCATTTGTTCTTGGCTATTTTTAGCGTGAAGAGACAGCTCAGCCGAGGATAGAACGGGTCGGCCACCTGCCCTCCCGCAGTAAGATAATCGGCCTGCCTATTATCTTTTGACCCACAGTATTTCAAGGAAGTGACTCACTTAACCAGCTCGGCGCACTATACCTGACTGCAGACTGTCTGTCTAACTATCTGTCGAATCAACAGTCCCTTTTTGTTTTGTTTCTCGCTAGACGTCTGGAGTGAAATTTTCAGTGCGTGGTTTCAATAGCTGAAAATGCTCGAAAATCTTTGAAATTTGACAAACTTACAGTTTAAAAGTGTGGGGCGCTAATGGTGTGTTCACAATTTGAAAATAAAAATGGTTTGGTACTTTAAAGTCGAATATAGTCCAAACATTTTATACTTTTTAATTCGTGACATCAAAAAGTTGCATTGCGAGAAAAATTTTTGTTTTTAGGGCAGGTGTGTCATGGAAGCGAGAGAAATTTTCTGAAAAAATTTACTATTGTAGTTTCTATCATACAACAATCAAAACACGAGCTTTGTTTCGCGGGTAATGTGGCAACATGTACGGACGGCCGGCCAGAGCCCCCGCCACTTGCATCCGCCATATTATGTGAGTATTTGACTCTAAAACTAGCTTCACTCTTGCGTTCAACTTGACCAATCTATTTAATTCTGTGGTCGCTGATATTTACTGAATACTTTATTACCAAAACACCAATTTTAAAACGTTTTCTCCCAAACAGTTTTCATGCAATTTTTAGGCTTTTTCCGTCTAATCCGGCTTTTACTAGTCCGAACAGGGTCCGGTCCTGTCAAGTCCGGATTAGAGAGTCTGTACTGTATAGTGATTCAATGGTTTTACAATGCTAAAATTATAACTAAATGTCCTTTTTAGCAAATTTCCATAGGGAAAATGAACTATTGCAGTGGCCCTTATGGTAAGACCCAAGGTCGAGATTAGCAAATGAGCACCGATCATAGTCTCCAGAACACGTTTTGGGGTGTCGTTAAAAATCATATATATATATATATATATATATATGTGTGTGTGTGCACTCTAACGGACGCGTTTTACATCCGATTTGGACCAAATTTGGTATACATATTGGATTTCTAAGTCGCTTGAACGGGTAGGTTAGCCAAAATAATTGACCAAATTTTTGACCGGAAGTAACTTTATGTATATATGTGTGCGCACTCTAACGGACGCATTTTACGTCCGATTTGGTCCAAATATGGTACACACGTTGGTTGTCTAAGTCACTTGGACGGGTTCGTTAGCTAAAAAAATTGACCGGAACTAGATCAAAATTTTGACCGGAAGTAACTTTATGTATGAGTGTGCGTACTCTAACGGTCGCATTTAACGTCCGATTTAGTCCAAATTTGGTACACAGGTTGTTTTTCTAAGTCACTTGGACTAGTTCGTTAGCCAAAAAAATTGACCGGAAGTAGACCACATTTTTGACCGGAAGTATTATGTATATAATTGTGTGCACTCTAACGGACTCATTTTATGTCCGATTTGGTCCAAATTTAGTACACAGGTTGGTTTTCTAAGTCGTTTGTACGAGTTCGTTAGCTCCTTGAGTACAGAACCTTCGTGAGTAGATCAATTTCCCAAATAGTTGTTTGAAACCCAAAACATATATAAATTTAATTTTGGAAATTCGCTCAACTCACGTCAGTGGTTCAGCTGCGTGGACGAATTATTATAACCAGTTACAGGACTACCTGTTACAGAGCTCTGTCTCCATTATTAACCCTCCCAGTGTTTGACTACTCACAGTGAGTAGTCATAGCGCTTGGAATTGGTCTAACTTAAGTCAATTGACAACTCTACTTGCATTGAATATTTCACCCACTAAAAATTATCCAATCACAATAAAACAAAAATTGTAGGAAATGAAATGATTTAAACTTTAATTTTTGTATTTTTACAAATTTGTTCTAAAACGTATATAATTTACATATATTAAATATTAAATCATCGTTTTAAAATTTTAGTTTTCTGAAAATCTAAAAACACAAAGTAATTACTCAGCTTTGTCACTTCTCTAAGGCTCAATATCGCTCAACAGAACTGTTTTGAAAATAATATAAAGATACCTTTGGATTCATCAAGATTTGAACTTTCTAAAACTGCCTTCCAATCAGACGTCGCTCTTATAGTTCCGAAAGTATATAGTTTTCTGTAAACCCTTGCAATTGGAAAGTTTTCAACCAATGAAAAAACACATTTTTAATTCGAGATATCTGTTACAATTCGATATACTTGTATGTTTGTATCTATGTTTATATCGATTTGTAGGGAAAACTTCAAACTTTCATTCCGTGTAAACTAAACCACATTTACTATAACGGTTTTATACGTACAGTCCTGGGAAATGCAGACTTTTGTTTAATTCTAAACTCACCGTTCCCACGCTAGTTCTAACAGTTAAGTTACACAGGACATAGTATAAACTTGGTACGTTAGAGGTTTCATTCGTTTGATCTAATTTTGTGATTCAAGTAAAACTAAGTCAAATACGTTTATGAAATGATAATTTACAAGTATTGTTCAGTTCTTTGATTTATTCTCTACACTTTGTTATAATAATAGGTACTTACGTATTATACGGAGGCCACTATTTTTAGACGTTTTTTATTACATACTATTATTAGTAGTAACCTAGCAACTAAACATACTCTAACTAAATACTATATAGGTTAGAACTTTAGGCTATTTTTTTTTTGTTACTCTTGCATTTCTGTTGTTTACTAAAACAATACCTAACTTAGCAACGTTTAAAAACATAGTGGCCTCCGTATAATACGTAAGTACCTAATAATTTTTCATTTTTGGACATAGCATATATTCCTAAATTACTATTCAAACTAGGCCTAGTTTTGTTAGCAGTCTTGTAGTAGGAACATAAAAACTGGTGTTTTCAAAATAAGAAATTTGAAATTGATATATTACAAAACTTTTGTACATTTTCAAAAAGTTACAAAAAATGTTTACTACTTTTTTTATGTAGGCCTAAAGTTGAACTTTTTCCTTTCATTACTGAACTTTTTTTTTGTTTCTTCAGTTAACTCTGTACATTTTACATCAATCAATTTTTACTGGCATAATATGAATTCTTTGAACCTTTCTCTGCAAAAAAGTTATGGAACACTTTTGGATTGGTTTATAAATACTATATTTGGCATTGCAAAATATTAGCATGATCAGTTTAAGGGTTAAGTCTTGAAGACTAAACAATACAGGGACTTGTCCATTGAGTCAAGTTTAAAAACACTCAACAGACATCGTTGGCTGTGGTTCGGATTCCACGTAAAACTGTAGGTTCCGTCTTCATTAGCCTTAAGTGCAAAACAGCAGGACGTTAAAAAAAAAACAAAAATAAAAAAAACACTCAACAAACAAAAGGCATGACTTATCAGACCAACAAACTATTGTTACAACAGTTATTTTAATAGCTTTTTTTCAAAGATGTTATTTTGATGTTATTTTGTTGTGCGGTTTACACTTATTATTTCAGAATGTTATATTTAAAAGCAGTAAACAAGCTAAAACAATGCATATGGCTTTCATGTTTAAAAAAACTTTAAAGTTCACTTTAATGGTAAAGTATTTCATCATATTATGTAACTTTCTGCAAAATTTTGTTATCAGTCTAATGGCTTCGAGAAAATGATTATCTATGATAAACAATTGCATGATACATCAGTCCAATGAGACAAGAAGAATGATGGTTGAAAATTATTGCTATTTTTGAAAGGTATAAAAGAAATTGTATTAGCTACACTTGACGGTCTCATTTCTTCTTGCCTCCGTGATTGATGTGCCTCCAACCCCTCAATTTTATATTTAATTTAGAAAAAATAATTTTCTTTTTCTGTTTAACTATTATACTTTTTTATTATACTTCTTTGTTCATTACCACAACAGCTGATAATTTAACGACAAATAAACAGTGATTGAAAATTTAAAAAAAATTGGTTTAACCCCGAAGCTGTCAATGTAAACTTTCTGCAATGACGAGCCATTTTGGTGTATTTTGAAGAAAATTTTTTTCAAAAATTTGCTAAATATAGTAATGATATCCCAACCCAAAAGTGTTCAATAGCTTTTCTGAAGAAAAAGATCTAGAGAATTTATATATTCAACAATAAAATTTATTGATGTAAAATTTGAAAAGTTATCAGCTCAGGATGCACAAAATTTCCAGTAATTGGAAAAATCCAACTTTAATACACTTAAAATCATCCAATCGTAATAAAACCCGCACCATTGGAAAGGAAATGGATTAAACTTTAATTTTTGTATTTAAAACCTTTTTCGTAAAACGTATATTTACATACATAATCATCGTTTTAAAATATGCAGATCGGGTTACAGCTGTTTCAACGTATGAATTTGCATACAATTGTACTGTTATTTCCCACTTCTTCAATGGGCAAGACCATCTACACAGATATTTCTTTGGCTACTATAAAGATACCAATGAAACAGGCACATTTATCAACCGAGATAACGCCTACAATAATGTTTTTACAGATTTCTTTGCACCATTTTGTAAAGAATAGTTTGATCTTTCTAACGGTGGGAAGTAAACTAGAAATAACCAGTTATTTGTATATCTAGACAGCAGTGGAAAGTACATAATTAGGGCATACTGGTGAGACCGCCCGGCACGTCCCATTCCCACGTTATTCAAATCACTCTTCCTGCAAGTACTAATATTGACCGGCGACGTTTCATTAGATTGTCATTTTGTTATTCAAATAAAGATAACTCAAACACTTTTGTGAATTAAGAAAAGAAAAGTATACAGTTCTTTTCTTTGATTTATTCTCTACACTTTGTTATAATAATATTTAATTTTTGGGCAAAGCATATATTAGTAAATTACGTTTCAAACTAGGCCTAGTTTTGTTAGTAGTCGGGTATTTGGAACATAAAAACTGGTGTTTTCAAAATAAGAAATTTGAAATTGAAAAGTGTTTTTATACAGTTCTATTTAGAACTAAATTACATGTACAAAACTTTTTTACGCTTACAAAAAAATTACAAACAAATTTTTTACTACTTGTTATGTAGGCCTAAAGTTGAACTTTTTCTGTTTCTTGAGCTAATAACTTTTACAATTTTACACCAATAATTTTTTTAATTGCATATATGCATTCATTGAACCTTTCTCTACAAAAAAGGTGCAGACCACTTTTGGATTGGGATAGAATTACTATTTTTGGCGAATTTTTAAAACAATGCTTGCAAAACACTAAAAACCGGCTTCCCAATTTTAGCTTTAACCGCGCCAGGTCTAGGGATAAAGAATATGTGGCTTTACCCAAAAATGAAATATTATAACAAATTGTAGAGAATAAATCAAAGAATTGAACTGTATATTTGAAAATTCTTATTTTATAAACTTATTTCTCTTTGTTTTACTTGTTTCACTAAATTAAATCAAATAAACAAAACTCTCACTAACGTATCATATACAGTTCCAGACGATGTGGTCAATGAGAAAAAGTAACGGTTGTAATGGATAACGAGCCTATTGATCTGAAGAAATGTCTGTATTTCACAGAAATACCCGATTAGAATCCGATCACTAAATGAGGTTACCTTATATCAAACGAAAATATAGTTTCCTCTTCAAATCACTAGAAGTATTGTACAAGTATATCGATGCAAAATGTGTTTTCTCATTGTTTGAAAACTGTCCAATTGCAAGTGTATACAGAAAAACTCATATCTAAGAACCTATAAGATTGATTAATGATTTGAAGGCAGTGTTAGAAAGTTTAAATCTTGACGAATCCAATGGTGTCTTTATCTTCTTCTCAAAATAAGTCTGTCTAACGATTATAAGCCTTAAAAAAGTGATAAGATTGTGTCATTTCTTTGTGTTTTCTTGCGTGGCATCATATGTTTATGACTACTACAATTTTAAAACGATGATTACATATATAAATATACGTTTTAGAACAAATTTTTAAATAAAAAAATTTTAATTTAAAACATTTCCTGTCCAATGGGTTTTGTTCTATTGAGATTGGATGATTTTTAGTGTGTGAAATATTCAATACAAGTCGAGTTTTTTCAGACTAAATTGACTACTGCAGTGCGCTGAGAAGTCTCAAATGAGATATCTGACGGACCAGGGGTATAGAATTTTTTTGAAACACTACGAATCGTCTCATTAATTTTATCTCACACTGTCCTCAATAAAATATCATTCATATTCTCTTGAAAATATTAGACAACTCTTATTTTGTAAACTGGTTAGGGTTAGCCAACATAAAAATACATATTCAACAATAACACAATAGCTCTATCTTAACTATATACATAAATGCAACTACATATATACAGAAACCTAAACTGTATAGGATGATCATGTAAGATTTTCTTTTTTTTTAACCTTGGAACTGATAGGTTAAATTCCCAGAATGATAGGCGATTTTTGTGCTTCATACAGCTCTCAGTTTGAAAAATCATAAAAAATATAATACATAGATGAATCGTAATGTTTTATATATAATTTTTTTCGGAATCATCTATAGAACATAATAATGTTATAACTAAGGCACCAATCTGTTTCCATAACTGTTATTCTTTGATAAATGAGTTTTTTTTTATTTCACAAAAAAATATTTTTTACTTTTATTTCCTGTAGCTTGAATACAAATGAAATTAGAAAAAAAAAAATTGGTTGACCGTGCAGGCCAACCCTAGAACTTCCCGCTTAGTTTGAATTTTAAACGCTTAAAAATGAGTTTATTTGTTAAAATACCAAAAAACGAAAATTTGTGAATTTTTAAACAACGATTACTTTTGAATGCGTCGTTCGATTTTCATTTTTAAAAAAGCATTCTACGCAGTTTTTAAAGCACAAAAATAAAATGTACAAGTTTATATTGATTGGTTGAGAAATCTGGAAGATATGTTAAAAAAATACAAAAAAACGCAAATTTGTGAATTTTTAAACAACGATAACTTTTGAATGCGTCGTCCGATTTTCATTTTCAAAAAAGCAGTCGACGCAGTTTTTTAAGCACAAAAAATGTATACATGGTTTTATAGTGATTTTTTCGCACGCTTTAAAGTTATTTTTAAAAAACATAAAAATTCCAAAAAAAATTTAGGTTATTTTTTTAAATTTCTTCGGATTGGCTCGATGGATTAACTCTCAAATCTAATCAGATCTAAGTTTTGATACACCCTTTCGAATGCATGTCGTAGAATTCAATCGGTTGATTCGTTTTTGAGAAACTGTACGACAAAAATTTATTTACACACATACATCCACACACACACGCGGTCGGACACCTCGGCGGGAATAGTCAGAATGGCTTCCTGGGACCTCAAAACGTGGAGATTTAATGAAAACTCGACTTTCGAAAATCGGACCGAAATCAATAACTTCCCTTTATTGGTAGCGGGAAGTTAAAAATAAAATATATGTACGTTGTATACAACACAAAAAAAGTTATTTCTTAAAAACTAATATCATGTACGATAACATTACTGAAGAGGCAGCTGGGCAGCGCCTGACGTTTAGATTTCTTTTTGGAAAGTATACAAACTAACTATAACCAACCTATCGATTATTTTATTCTTGATTTGTAGGATATAATCTAAAGAATCGATTAGTATAACTTTAATCTAGATACAGTTAACAGAGGCCTAGCAAATCAACAGCTGTATAATTTTTAATAAATTACGGCCCTATCACTTCGCAAACATTCAAATGAGTCTTAATTTATGACTCCTATTAGTTCTAGGGTTAAAGGCTCTCAAAGGCAGCAAAATAGCTAACTTTTAATCATTTAAGTTGTTTCGACAGATATATTCTTTATGCAATCTTTGCTGTCATCGATATGAAAACTATACTTCTAGGCTATTGATTGCGTCAAGTTTTCTCTGTTTTGCCAAGTTACAAAATGGTCTTTCTCAAAGCTAACTGTGATTAATAACAATTAGCAGAGACAAGAGTTTAAACAAATACCCTTAAGAAAACTAATAAAATATTAATTTAAGTAAAAATTCTATATTTATTTATCCAATAAAATTATAGTATATAGAATTTGTTTTTAAAATTATGTGTACCTGTTCAGAGAGACGAGACTTCATCTAATGGGGCGGAAGATTCAATGCCCCCACCAGCTGCTCCACATCCAATCCCTGTAAGTAGGCAATAATATTTACACTTAAATTGCTGTTGTTATATAAATGTATTTGAACAACATTATAATTTTTAAAACAGTGTTGCCAACAAGCTGGTTATTAGTTGTCTTAATATATTCAGTTATGCGCCATCTCAAACATCACAACTGAACATATGAAGAAGGCAATCATAGTAATAGTGTTGAATATAATGAATTAATATTAATTTTTACCTTCAGTACACTTGGAAATAAATATATTATATGTTTGTTTATTGCTTTATCTTTACAGTGTTTATAAAATTTAAACTTGAACTGGACTTATGAGAAATAACACTATATAAATAAAAAACAGAACACAGTTTCTCATAAAAAACTTTTAATAATTCAAACGCATTTCGATGACCAAGTCATCATCATCAGTGATGGTTACAAACTTATAACTTAGTTTGTAACCATCACTGATGATGATGACCACCTGGTCATCGAAACGCGTTTGAATCATTAAACATTTTTTACAGTGTTTGTCTAATATTGTAAAAGCGGCTTCAAAATCAAAACAAAATTTGTCTTAATATATCTATTCTTTATAGTACACCAATCACTAAATACAACTCCAAAAAAACTGTAACACTTGATTGACTAATAAAATTTCTCTTACAAACTCAATCAAAACCCTTACTTCAGATAAAATCAAAGAAATGTCAAAAACAAAAAATGATCCTTTTAAATGGGCTCCAAAAATATTTATTTATTTGTAAATTGAAATGTAAATAAATAAAAAAGTTGTTGGTTTAGTAGCTGAAAAGTTAGCATTTTTAATTCTGAAGCTTGAGGTTCCTGATTTGAATAAAGGTGTATGTTTGTGTAGTTGGAATATTAAACAGTTTATATTCTGGTGATAATATTAATTATAAGTGATTTTTTTTACTCGCGTCAGTGATCCTTGTAGGTTTTTCTCTTTCTAAAAAACAATTACAATTTCGGATTTAATAGTCCATCAACAGGTTATATATAAAAATACTACGAACACAAAATAACATACAAACAACACATATTCACTCCGCTTGGAGATCGTAAAAGTTCAATGCCCACTGTCGTGTCGCGAACATAGACGTGCACGTCGTTTGGTAAATTAGCACTGACTGACGCTGGGGTAAACAGTGCCTTAGGTACTCCCTCCCTGTCTCGTGTATCGAACAATAAGTTTGATTTGAATGATTGTTGACCATTCAGTATAATTTCAAACTTTTCCAATGCGTCTAGAGTGTGTCCTTTTCTACATTTGTGTAGTATACTCAGGTTGGTGTTGATGTCTGTATAGGAATGGAGATTCTTAATAAGATGTTCTGCATACGTGGATTTTATATTCGTGTGGTTGTTGTTTGTTCTTGTATGAAGAATTAACTCATTCTTTGTGATCTTTCGTCAGCAGTGGTACTAATCTTGCTTACACCTTCCGTAACTTCAGCTTTCCGTCAAAACCCATGTGAATGGTGCTTCGGGAAACTCCAGGAAACAAACTGCTGAGATTTTTCAAGAGTCATCCATCAAGCTTCACACGTTGTTCCCTCAACCTTTTTCCACTGTCGGTCTCCAGCTCCTTTGTTCGTTGTAAATTTTACTACAAGCTGCTGTAAACTCTCAACACCACTTGCAAATGTTTTTGACATCTATGCACTAATCTCCATACACTCCCGTCAATTAGGAATTTCAATCGGTGCAATTCATTTTGCGTTAAACGGAATAACTGCACAGACTTCGCACTTGGCGGTAGCGTCCAACGGTAGCTCCATTCACAACATCAAGATTGCCGCACACCCTCTTAGAAACATAGGAGTAGTAAATAAAAGTAAATGCTACAAATTTTTGGTTTTTTTTTAACTTATACAAATTTAAATGTATTTATTTTTTGTCTGTTGTATATTTTTGTGTACACTACTTAATAATAAAAAATAAAAAAGAACATTGGGGATATACAATTTGATTTACTCTAAATGAGCAGTAGCCCGTATTTTAGCTCAGCACTTTAAGGGTTAATACTCTGTAACAATATTTTAATCAATAATAAAAAAAGTTAAATTGAATGCCTTAAAGTACTATACTAATTTAAAATGTATCTTTATAAAAAGTTATCTGATTTTATTAATTACAAAATAACGTTAAATAGAATGAAATACTTTGCTACATTATATATTACTCCCAAAGAAAAGAGATATTTTGAGAATAATAATATTATTTATTACGGTAACCGCATAGTGGAGCAGCGATACAAGCTGCGATAAGCACGTCAAAGCTATGAGGAAAGAGATTACACCATATAGTAGCGCGGAGATAGAAGCGACAACTACGTCACACTTTTCTGCTGTCTTTTTTCGTGTTATTATATTTTTTTTTTATTAACGGAAAATTTTTCATTGAATATTTCCATCTGTTTCCTACACAATATTATAGTTGACAAGGAAGGCTTCGATTTTGATGCAAATTCCATCTTTCCCCAATTCTGTGGGCGATCGTGATACCGAAAGATCAAGAGAAAACAATAGGTCGACAAAAAATGCGGCATTTGTAATAAAAACAATAAAAATGTTTGCTTGCCAAAATAAAATTTAATTGAATTACAATGTTAAAATAGAATTATGTGAAACACAGGAATAAAAATATTTTTTTAACTGTAATAATTAGGATCAATTAACATGTGGAAAATTTTATTTAAAATACGGCAACACTTTTTAAGTTTTTCTATTATTTACATTTACAAAACGTTTAACGTTTAGTTTTTGCAAATTAGTACTAAACAATAATAATTACATGACAAGAAATGTCTGTTATGAAATTAAATTGGTAATGAGACATGGGCGGATCCAGCCAGTTTTCAAGGGGGGGGGGGGGTACAGAATAATTTTTTGGAATACACACTTGTAAACGTCTTTTGAGACTATTTCACGAGCACCCATTTTGAATAGGAATTAAGGATTATTATTATAACAAATTGTAGAGAATTAATCATATAACTGAACTGTAATAATATTAAGTTAAAAAGGTTAATGTTGAAAATTTTAAATAGCCTTATTCTATAAACTTATTTCACCAAATTAGAACAACTAAACATAACTCTCACGAACTTATTCTGTACAGTTCCAGCCAGACGGGAAAAGGTAATGGCTAACTCGCCTAGGGTGTTGAAAATATACATATTTCACGGAAATACCCGAACAACCTCAGAACACTAAACCAGGTTTTCCTTATATCAAACGAAAATATAGAACTTACACTTCAAATTGATATAAAAATCATTCTACAAATATGTTGATTTTTAGTAGATACATCGATTGCAAAATGCCCCCCCCCCTGGATCCGCTAATGTAATGAGAGGATTTCTATCATTTTTGTTTTTAGTAACAATTAAATTACATATTATTTTAATTATTTCGAGTAATGTACTGTTATTTTTGTTATTAACAAAATGTTGAATTTTATTGAGAGACATCCTCTGATTTTTAAATTGAATTTCTATATAATAAATAATGCATTTAATAATAAATCTTATATAGAAATGTACTATTATAATTTATTTAAAGATACTTGATTTCTTGAAGTCCATTTTTTAGAAACACTTTACTAATAAACATTTTTTTTTACATCCATTTTAATTCAGACAAAACCAAAACCCCCGGTGATAATAGCGACAAAGACAAGTATGTTTGATTCCTTCGCTCTTATCGCTGGTTGCAGCGTGCTTTGTCACATTACTCTTCTCCCCACTATGCGATTTTATATTGAAATGCGTGTGTTTGTATTCGTCGCTCTTCTCTTCCCACGTATCGTCGCTTGTATCGCCGCTCCACTATGCTGTTACCCTAAGGCACTTATAATCAAGAATTCATTTTCATAAAGTTAATTAGATATTAGCACTGTAGGTATTTTATACCTATAGTTGAGCTGGAAATCCAGAGGGCTGATATACCGAAGGGTTGTGGTATAAATTGTATAATTACGATTAGATAATTAATATTTGTATTAATATTGTTTTAATAAAACTACAATTAATGTATATTAGATGCATGACTATTAAATCTCAAGTCGTTAAAGAACAGATTTTTTTAAGATGAACACTTTTGCTTTATTTTGGTTTTATTACAGATACGAAAAATTTCCCGTTTTCTTGTTAGCCCGGTGGTAGTGGATTCAGCTGCAAAGGTAAGAATTATTTTTATAATACACTCCATTGGTGTTACTCAACATGCTATTTCTAACAAGACTGCAGTATCTAACAAATAAATTAGACTTACACAAAATTTAATAATTGTCTCAATTTGTAGGTTATATCATCAGGAGAAGATGCTGCAGAGAATGTTGTTGCTTCACAGATATCGGAACCAAGTGTTCCAATTAATTCGACACCAGATAACGAAGGTAATATAAGTGTATTTTGAAAATAGAACATTTGTTATTGTGATCTACCAATGACAAATTATAAAGCACATTTAAAAACTTTTTACTTAATTACATGGTACGAGGTATGCTCCAAATATATGGTGAATAATTTTATTATAAACTAATAAGCTTATATAGAATTTGATTTAATCTCCTTCAAAGTACTGTCCTTAGCTAGTGATTCACTTGTCCCAACATTGAATCCATGATCGGATGCATTTCTGGAAGGGCTTTCAGCTGCTGGGTCGTAGATATCTCAATGTCGGGAATGGTGTTAAAACATTTTTATTTTAGCATGTTTTTTTTAATTTTTGGGAAGAACTAGAAGTCGCATGGTGCTAAATTTAATGTGAAGGCGGATGTGGACAGATAGCAACTTGTGGCATGGCGCATAGACGTAATGAAGAAGGAAGTCATTTTCCCATTCTCGGGTCTCTTTCTTCGCACATCGTTTCGCAAACGTTTCAGTACCCCTTATAAAATTCGGAGTTTACAGATGTTCCCCTTGGAACGAACTCTGATCGCACTATGCTCTCTCTATCGAAAAAAAACAATGAGCACGACCTTAATGTTCAACTTTGACCGTCGTGCCTTTTTAAGGTGAGGGACGTTACTGGTTTTCCATTGAGAATTCTGAATTTTAGTCTCTGTGTCATAGCCATAGACCCAACTTGCATCTCCAGTTACAATTTTGGTCATGAAGTCCAGATCTGCATTAAGACGACCCTTCAACTCATGTAAACAGACATGATTTTCCTTCTGTCCATCAGTCAAAAGTCTGGGAACAAATTTTGCACTCACTCGTCTTATTTGCAAATTACCAGTTAAAATTCTTTGCATGGACCTGGATGTACGAGATGTTAAATTCTTCATTAAGCTCACGTGCCTGTTTGAACGAACAATTTTGGCTACGTTTTCATCTGTTTTTGAGGTTGAATGATGACCCGACCGTTCCTTGTCTTCAAGCGACTCTTTCCGGTTTTTAAATCGCTTATACCACTTGTAAACAATCTTCAGAGTTTAACATTATCGCCATACACTGATTTTAACATTTCATAAACTTCTTTGGCACTTTTTTTGCAATTTGAAACAAAACTTAATATTAATGTGTTGTTCAAAATCCATGATGCATAACAAACACGGTAAACACGACCTCACTCTAGCGGCTCTGGGAGCTGACTGACAGTCAGTCAGAACCTGTTCAAACTTGACACTGCCTGTCTCAAAAGATCAGGCTATCGGACTTATTACATCAAATGGATGTAAGGACAGCAGTTGCTGCTATAAAAATAGTCACCGTATTTTTTTTATCACACCTCTTGTATAGAAATTCTGTTCTGTTTTAGTTTTAGAGAACATTTATTATCCTTAATTTAAAAAATCAAAATCCTAACTGCTAATACTGTCAGTATCACTTGCTAAAATTTACTTACTATAGTCCGTGAGACATACAAAGTGGAGTCAAAGTATAATATCATTGAGTTTTAAATCATTGTATATTTAATATTTCTAGTGAAAGTTTGTTTTATGAAATAACTAGCTGGCCCGATCCGGCTTTGCATGGATAGACAAATCAAAGTTAAGTGTATATTAACCAAAAAAAAATATATCAATAAATATATTATGTACTATGTATTTCTTATGAGGATTTTTAGTAACTTTGACCCCCCAAATCCCCTTAAAATTTTGAATTTTTTGAAAACCTTTCTTAGCGAGCACCTAGGGCCCTAGAGGAAGCTACATACCAAATTTCATTCCAGTCCGTTTGGTGGTTTTTGAGATTTCGTGATGAGTCAGTGAGTGGTATTTGGATTTTATGTATATAGATTTGTGTACGAGTTTTATTGTGAACGTTACATTTAAAGACTTGTTTGGTTCCCAGGGAGTTACCGTACAATAAGACACCATACAATAAATGGACATGAAAAAAAGCATAATATGCTTTAATTACCAGGTCAAGGTTTGTGCATTGTCTCAGTTTCCTAAGCAAAAATACTACTCTGGTTAGGCAAGTACATAATTTTCTTGTATGTATGTTCCACTTCAACTGTGAGTCAAGGTTTATCCCCAGTAATTTGACACACTTATTTTCAGTACTACGCAAACTAAAAATAATCTCTTCAGTTTTTTCATTATTTACAACTAATCTATCTTTATATATAATTCTGTAAGAAAAATTTTAGATTCAAAATTGTGAGAATTTGGTAAATCGGAGGATGATGGAAGAGGTGTCAAATTAAAGGTATCGATTCAAGGAACGAGGGAAAAATATAAGTTTTTCTAAAATTAAAAACTAATGGGTTTTTGAGATCCCCGAAAAACGAAAAATCCCCATAAGAAATACATGAGAATTTAAAAACATAAAACAGCTGTTCTGCAGTTTACATTAAAACATTTTAAAACAGCTGTTCTGTAAAATAATATGACAGTTAAAGTAAATTATATTTTTAAATAAAATCTGCTACTTATTAACCTTTAAAAGATACAAGTTGACACACACATAGAGAAACCTTATAAGTGTGATTTTTGGAAGGTTGTATGGCTGTTCTATTAACTCTTCATACATTTATACTAATATCATAAAGAGGTAAAGTTTGTTTGTTTGTTTGTAGGGGGTAATCTCTGGCACTACTGAGCCGATTGAAAAAAATAGTTTTACTGATAAAAATCTACACTTTACCTGAGTAACATAGGCTATAATTCATTTCGATAAAAACCTTTTTTTATTTCAATATTTGTAAATTTAGTCGGAAAAAATTCTTAGGTTAGGCCTAGAATGATAAACCAACACATGTATTTACATTTATTACCATAGCAATAAATTGAATAAAAGAACAGATAATATAGCTGTTTGTTCCAATATTTCCATTAACAGATGATTTGAAAATTTGAAGCAATTATTTTTGAATTTCTAGCTTTTAGGTTAGGGTTTTAAAGTGTAGACCTGAGCCTTGCTGGTTCTTTTAACCATTATTATAACTGCTTTTATAAAATATGAGAAATAATTTAATTTGAACATTTAACATTATTTACCATCTTAGTTTTGAGGTTATTATTAATCCTACACCTTTATTATAAATAAAACATAACATATGTTTTTGTAAGGTTCCATTGGGGGTTGGCGTGCGGAGCACGCAGTGGTCTCCCCTAGTTTGATTTAAACCAGAGATAAGACCTTTCCATCATATTGTTTTTTACAGCTTCATTAATTTTTGAATCTTTATTAGATGTAGGAATTTAGTGTCATCTGCATATAAAACATTTATCTGAAACCAGACAAGGTAGGTCATTTATGAAAACAGTGAATAAGAAAGGGCCAATGACCGAGCCGTGTGGCACACCACTCCTTATTCTCAATAGATCTGATCTCTGTTCATCAACTTTCACAGACTGAAACCTATCTGACAGATAAGACTTCAGCAATGACAGTTCGTTTCCATTTATACAATAATAATTAAGTTTTTCAATAAGACCTTAATAAGAGACAGTGTCAAAAGTAGGGATGGGTCGATTCTCGATTCCAAAAGTCGATTCCACCGATTCTCGGCATCGAGTCGATTCCGATTCCATCGATTCCGAGCTCGGCCGCCACCAATCTCTGCAAATACGTTCGGTACGCCGATTGCCGCGGCCCCGGTTTATATTTCCTCGTTATATTAGTTGTTACATCCCATTTCATTCGAATACGAAGTTTTCGGAGAAATTAAGTACCACAGTGAATGTCCGCAAAAAAAATCGATGCCCGAATACAATTTGTGCCAAATTAATGCCATTGGTCAAATATTATTTAAAATAAAATGACGAATGTGCGCAAAAGAATGCGGCGTCCGAATATTATTAGTGCTAATTCTATAAAATGCCGGCATTCGATCGCAATTATACAACAGCGTATGTCCGTGAATAAACCTACTCCCGAGAACAATGGAATGTCCGTATAAGAAATTGTTACCCAAATACAATTAACCTAGTCCAATTTAATAAAAACAATGCGTTAAATACAATAGCGTTAAAACATAACTTAAGTAAGCAGTGAATGCACGCAAAAAATCGATGTCTGAGTACAATTTGTGTCAATTTTATGAACATGAACTACCATTGGTGAAATATTTTTTAAAACAAAATGACGAATGTCGTCAAAAAAATACCACACCGGATATTATTAGCGCTAATTTTAGAAAACGCCGGCATAAACCTTAATTTAAATTACAAAGGGTAAGGTCCGCTAAAATGTAATTTAGATGACAGTTGTAAAATTCGGAAAAAGTGGAAATTAAATGTAGCTATTTTCGGGAATGAATAACAAGTAAAACAAAGGCATTCCGTTGGGACTCATACATAAATCACGGGTAACGTACGTAAGTTCCAAAATTGTAGAAAATGTTTTACCCGACCAAACATTATGAATTATGTTTAGAATTATTATTTTAAACTTTTGTTACCGATCTATAAAATGTGTTAGTTTTCGTCACAGTAGACACCCTAATTCTATAAATAGACACGATAAGAATTGAATCCATAACTGGTTGACCTTGAGCCTACCTGACTTGACTTTTAGTGTACAATAACAGTCTACGCATGAACAAAAATAAAACAAGAAGCGTTTATTTAACAAAGCTAACACCTAAATTATTAAATTATTAATTTAATTGCCTAAACCTTTTAGTGGGGAATTATTATTTTTAAATTATTCCCTCCTCGGGTTATACCTAAATTTATGTTAAAGTCCAAATTTCAAGAAAATCCAATGGTAAACAAAAAAGATTCTAAATTGTGCGGTTATAATTTTGGAATTTGGCATTCTGTTCAAGAGTTTATTTATTTTTTAAACCTCATAAAGGATTTAAACTTTCTGTTGTGGGACTGTTTAACATTGTTATTTTCACAGGAAGTATATATTTTTAAAATACTCTCTACCAGGGTTACACCTGAATTTCTGGACAAAAGTAAATATCACTTAAGTCTACGATTAAAGATACAGTAGTATTATATTGTGATTTTCCTATAAATACTGGTCTCTCACCAAGTATTTCCGTCAACACTAGTTCCTCGTGTGACGTCATCTCGTTGACTGTAGGAATGTTGCCGCTTGTATCGTAGCCGCTCACGCAATTTGCAATTTGTATCGTAGCCGAGGCCTTATACTACACTGAAAAAGCAACACATTTTTAATCAAAACATCTTTTTATTAAAAAAAAACTTGTTTGATTTTTCTGTTATATTTCCATTGACAAAATCAATAAGTTGTTTGCATAAAACTGATGTTTATTCTTATTTGTAAAATAAGCTGGAGAACGGTAAAATCAGCAGTCATAGCGCGTCGGAGTCACGTTTATGGATCAAAATTTTGAAAAATCTTTGTGGGGTAACATTTAATATGTTTTTGGGTACGGGAAAATTGATTTTGACAGTTAAAAAGTCGTAGCGCTTCGGGATCACGTTTATGGATCAAAATTTTGAAAATTCTGTGTGGGGTAACGTTTTATATGTTTTAGGGACGGGAAAATCGATTTTGACAATTAAAAAGTCGTAGCACGTCGGAGTCATGTTTTTGGATCAAAACTTTGAAAATTCAGTGTGGGGTATCGTTTTATATGTTTTTGGGTACGCGAAAACCGATTGTGACACTTAAAAAAATCGTAGCGCTTCACGATCACATGTATGGATCAAAATTTTGAAAATACAGTGTGGGGTAATGTTTTATATGTTTTTGGGTACGGGAAAACCGATTTTGACCGTTAAAAAGTCGTACCGAGAAAACCGAGAATTATGCATTATTTTTATGTCCCTTTTCTTTCCACCCAGGTCCATACAGATAGAAAATAGCTTTTTTATACAGTATAATGGAAAAAATATATACCGGGAAGATGTAGCTGTTCCTATTCTAAATAAAAGTAGGTTTACCCTTAAAATACGATTGCTGATTTTTTTTTGTTGTTTTTCCGCCATTTTGTTTGGATCAGTCAGAATTAACTGATACTCAAGGGTATTTCTTTTACATATGTGTTAGTCACGACTGTAGAATTTCAAGTCTGTAGCGCGCTCTATACGTCTGTCATATCAATTCAAAAATAGGGACCTCTTCGTGGGACACCCGGTATATATACATTTTATAATGAATCGAAATCAGCAGTTTTATTTAAGTTCCTCTTAGTTCGATAGCAATATTAACAAATAACATTAAAGTGAAAAAACCATGCAGTTAAAATTAAATAACAATGTTTACTTTCCTTTACAATTATGGTAATTGGAATCGATGGTGTTGGGTTTTGCGTTAACTATATAAATATAATTTCGGAGGACCACCTAAAACTAAAGTGTTTAGGAACCTTTTTTGTACACATGTGGTTATAACTAAATAAATATAATGAATGAATTGTAAAGAATTACAGTACCTTAATTGCACGAGGTTTGTACTTGTAGATGGTATCCTGGCAGTAGTCAGGGCATCGCTTGTTGAGAGACGTCGTCCTTCACGTTAGTCACTAGTTAAATGCACTTTGACACACATACACAGTTCACAATTTACAATTCAATAGATATTTAGTATAACACATATGTACAAGTAAATCAATTAGTTTCCCAACAGACGGGATAAAAGTCAGATTGTACCGTAAAACAAACACATAAGGTATAAAGCGTTAACACTTTGGATAATTCCAAATAAAATTAGCGTTGGTTAGTAATTTAAACCAAATTAAAACCTCTAGGAGGTGCGTTGAGTAAGCGTGAGAGACAGCGGAAAACTGAATTAGCGTTGGTTATTAACTTAAACCAAAATTAACCTCTAAGAGGTGCGTTGAGTCAGCGTGAGAGATAGCGGTAGACTAATAAGCGTTGGTTAATAACTTAAACCAAAATTAACCTCTAAGAGGTGTGTTGAGTCAGCGTGAGAGATATCGGTAGACTAATAAGCGTTGGTTAATAACTTAAACCAAAATTAACCTCTAAGAGGTGCGTTGAGTCAGCGTGAGAGATATCGGTAGACTGAAGATTCTTTAGAAAAACAGGCGTTCAAACTATCGACCAATCAGAACGCTGGATGGATCGTATGATCGAACAGAAGCGTTAAAATTAATTAGTTTATTTTTTCCGTTTTGAAGGGTCCCGTGCTCTGTTCAGTAGCATAACCAAGAGCAGGGAGCGGTAATTTTAAATGGACGCGTTTGCACTGAACAGATGGAATCGAGAATCGGGAATCGATTTCTTTGATTCGGTATCGGAATCGATAAATTTGAGAATCGACACATCCCTAGTCAAAAGCTTTGCTTAAGTCTAACAATATAGCATGAGTTTCTTCTTTCTTTTCAAATCCTTTGATTATATAGGAAACAACATTTTCTACAACCTTAACAGTTGAGAGACCCTTTCTAAAACCAAACTGAGCATCAGACAATAAATTATTGGCATCAAAAAAAGTGTAAAAATGGTGTTTTGATTCATAATACTTTCGATTATCTTGGAAACCACTGGGATAAGTGAATGGGTCGATAATTGTTTGTTGTTCGCCTATTGCCTTTTTTTAAATGGGAAGTGTAATTGTTACAGTGAGGATAGATACCCTCAATAAACATCCAATTTATTAAACATGTTAAAGGAATATGCAAAGCATCATTAAATTTTTTAATAAAGTTCGAAAGGCCATATACATCTTCAGCCCTAGAATTACTTAACCTATTTATACAATTATTTACATCTTTAGCATTTTATCTCCTCCCACCCCAAACTAAGAGTATTAGTCTTTATTATATTTGTTGATTTCAGAAAATCAATGGGATCTATAACCCCTTCGCCTTGATCATTGGTATTTACCATTTTACCAACATTTATGAAATAACTATTAAAGTCATCCGCAGATATAGGGATATCCTTACTTTTTATATTGGACAAACAACCTGTTTCTGAATTAATAACACGCCAGGCTGCTTTAGTTTTATTGTTCGACTGTATTATGTATTTATCATCAGCCAGATTTGTTGCTAATCTGACCTGAGCCCTATAAAACATTTTTAGCGTAATATAACTGTAGTAAATGTCAGTTTTCGATAGTTCGTTATACAAAACGAGAAAAGATCTGATTTTCTCCAAGTACGGTGTGTACCAATTTTTAGTTACAAGTTTTTTCTGAGTATTAACCTTGTTCTTTTTTAAAGGACAACAGACATCAAAATCATGAGACAGTTCATCCATGAACAACTGAAAAGCCTCGTTAACAGAACCACATTCCCCGAACATACCAAACCAATCAACATTACTTAACCTAACCTTGAGACTATTAAGTTAATTAATTAAGTTAATTTACAGCTGAATAGACCAATGTGTACTATAAGGTCTATATGTAACCCGACAGACATTCAAGTGGTAATCAAACTCCGCCTACCTAAGCTGCGATATGGATATAAAGCTGTATATTTTTGGGTTGGTTAACTATCTTGTTGGGTCGGTTGATTTATCTCCGTCAAATGAAGATTCTTACATTATCATGATTGACCTTCTCTTACAGGTCAAACGTAGAATCATCTCTGAAGTCTAGCTTGTTAGCAAATGCCAATACTGCATTTTATGTCATATTTATGGTGTGCGGGATCTTGAAACTTTAGTTGTAACAATAAATAACTCAATATCTTCTCCTTATCAAGAATACAATTAATTCACTTCTTGATTTTAATTTTCTCAATTTAAATCATAAATTTCTCAATATGTTTAAAAATTCTCTAATTTTATTGTTTTAATTTTAGAGACTTGTATAAAACATAAAATGTTACATAAGAATATAATTAGAAGTTAGAAGTTTTCAAAACAACTCAAGAATGAAGTGAGTGATTAGGATTTTGCAATATTTTATTAAAATTATTTTGTTACTAAAGATAATTAACAGCATAGTAGGTGACCAAGACCGGGATTAGAACCAAGGACTTTTACCATTCAGTGATATTGCTGTACCAACTTAGCCACACCGATCACACCAGATATTGGTCGATGTTATCTCATAGCTGTTATCGGGGTGGCTCAGTTGGAAATGTTAATATGATAAATATATTTTTAACTATAACACAGGATAATGTTATTCATCTACTACCTGTTTTTATCAGTTTTTTTATTATTTTTTTTATTGTAACTAAAACTTATTTTGGTACTTAATCCCATCTTCATATCCAATCACGCAGAGGTCGTCAAAAATATATTCAGAAACATGAAACACTACATAACACAAATATATAACTGTTGCACACCATACCGTGGTTTACAAGACACTGGCAATTGCTGTGTTGGAACTTGTACCGGCCTATGTAGAAGAAATAATGGCAGAATCGTACTGGTCGTTGAACTGAATTGATAGCTGTTTGTTCAATATTTTGCGAGGGTTGCTATTAAATTCTTAAAATCAAATATATAGGACAGTGAACGGCTATAACACTTCAATGGTAGACAAAATAGTTAATAAACAAAAGCCAGTAAGAATTGCACACCATGTGAGTAAAAGGTAAATAATAAGTTTCCCTCCTCTGAATATTAACAACATTGTTCCAAAAATGTGTTATCTAGATGTAAAATTTACGCTACGTTTCGAACTAATAACAATGCCCAAAAAATGTGTAACCTAGGCAAGCAATACCAACGAATTTTGAATAGGAAATCAGGCATGTATAAATTATGCTGCAACTACAGTGACCTATGTCGCACAGACAAGCAGAGCGTTTAAAGAGCATTTGCTACACAAAGATGTACGTAATATTAAGTCAAATTTTGCCTAGCATTTAATAGACCACAAATACAACCATTCATACACAAATTTTGACTCTAAATATTAAACGATCAGCTACCATTTCAGTTCAACAACCTAAATGATCCCGGCATATTTTCCTTTAAATAGGGCCTGAATAAGTTCCACAGCAATTATTGCCAGTGTCTTGTACACCATGGTATGGTGTGCAACAGTTTTAAACGATTTGTGTTTAATGTTATGTAGTGTTTCTATTTTATGTTTCTTAATATATATTTGACGACCTCTCCGTGAGTGAATACTTGAAGATGGGATTACGGTCCTGAAACTCGTTGTAGTTACTATAAACAAAACAAAGTCACATGAAGGACTAAACTGCTTCAATTTTGAAACAAAAGTTATAATTAGTTTGTTAGTAATTTTTATCAATGTAATACAGTTTAGCTTTCTTGGATTTTAATTTTCATTTATCGGTTTACTTGTGCAATCTTCACTGTTCTTTCATAAAATAAAAATATTAAGAAAAAATAATTTAACTAATGTTGTTGATTTCAGTGACCGAAGAAGGAACAAAATCAGAAATCAGTTCTGGTTGTGCTTCTTTAAGTACACCACCTGTTCTTCAGCATACACCAGAAACAACTATAATGCCTCCACACGATGAGACTCATCCTAAGTTATCACATCAAAACTCACTTGATAATAGGTATTATGTTGACCACTTGATGATCTATCTAATTACTGTACTCACTAGCGGTTTGATTATTTGCTAGAGGTGTGCGAAATCTCAAAACTCTGTAGCAGTAACAAGAAATAACTCAATATCTTTCTCGATTTAGCCATAAATTCTTTGGTTGTGTTTTTAAAATCTCAAGTTTTATTTTTACTCTTTTAAAAGCCTTAAAATATTATATTAGAATGAAAAGAAGATTTCCAAATTACTCAATAGGCAAATGATTAGGATATCGCAATATCATATTTAAATTACCTTAATACTGAAGAGAAATAACAGCATAGTTGAGATTGAGTTTTATATAACCTTGGGTTTTTAGTAAAATAAATAATGCCAATTAATTATTTAACTAAAAATAAATATAATTATATAAAAATCAATGTGTTGGAAATGTAGTATAAAGGTTCACTAAACAATAGTCAACAGTTAAAGTACATATCTATGAGATACATTATACTTGTAATATCTTTCATAAACATAATAGTAATAGCAAATCGAAAGAAGGTTAATTTATTAATAATTACTCCCCATATACATTATATTTCTTTCAATGATGTAAAAGGTATTTGATATTTCTTCAACTCAAGATTCAAATTTCGGTTCATTCTTGTCCCTAAAACGCTATTCTCTTTTTTTCTCGATCTCGATAACTAAATTCACGTTTCTCATTCCTAAACCTCTGCTAATGCTTTTTCTCAATCTCTATAGTTTGTAAAACAACACCCTGTTCTCATTTCGAATTCAAAAACTCTTTCCTGTCAATAATGTAACTAACTTGATGAAACTACCCGACAGTAACTTTACAGTCATGGTTGGATGATCTATAATAGTTTTTGAGCAGTTGCTTGACAAAGCAACTTGTTTTGGTAGATATAAAATCTGTGCAACAACGACCATCTTTGTTTTTTCCCTTTGGACAAGTTTTGTTAAATTACATTTTTTATAAAAATAGCTGTCCATTATTTGATTTTGACTGTAGGTTTTTGGTGTTATTAATGTATTACAACATTAGTAGACCTGGCAGCTTGTAGTGACTCTATATTTGTTTGTAAAATGGACGGTGCCACAAATGTTTTATAGATAAATACTAAATAAACTTAGGTGAAAAATGTCAAGGAATTAAGCGCTTGTTTTAGTTACCTTACATTTATTAAATAGAAACCAAATGATAAGAAAAATGTATATTCACCCAATGTTAGCAGCAAGCTAGGATAAGTGGTTATATTACTAAGGAAACCACACACAATATTTCGTAAAATTTAAAAAAAAAATATTGTGTCTTGCCGACTATGGTTTCGCCAGTGACGGCATTGTCAAGGCAGCTTAACACAGACTAAGTAAAATGTACAACATAGACAAATAAATCTTACAACAGAGAATAGTTGAAATGATCGTCCGTGGCCTTCCACATCCTTTCCCTTTACTTTTGTTTGTTAGCCAAATAACTGTTCTCTTATGTAATATGTATATGCCTGTTTTATATATTTACCTTAGTCTGTGTTAAGCTGCCTTGTCAATGCCGCTGTTGGCAAAACCATAGTCGACAAGACTCAATAAATTTTTTTTTAGAATTGTACTAAAATTGTGTGTGGTTTTTTTTAATAAAAATTTTAAAATCCCCGAATGGCTGAACAGATTTTCTTGAATCATTGCTAACACTCTCGATCAAGTTACCTTTCAAACAAAAGAAACTAAATCAAATTAGGTTCACCCGTTTGGGACATACGATGCCACAGACAGATACACACATTAAACTTATAACACCCTTCTTTTTGCAACTGGGGTTAAAAATTAACTTCTACTATGTACCTTTGATCGATAGTGTAAAAGGTTATATTACTCAGTATTTAATGATTTCATTTCATTCCGAAATGGGATTTCTAAAATAATAATTTTAGAGGCCTTTCATTCTCTCTTCTTGTGGTTTGTTATTTTCATTTCTTTTTTTTATATGTGCATGTGCGGTAAACTAATAAATAAATAAACTGTAAATGCGATAAAATAATAGGAACCCCAATAAATCACACCTCAAAATTATACAATAACTTTAGAGAGTGTAAAATTTTTGTTGGTAATAGTAACATAAAATGCATAGAAAATGTACTACTACTCAAAATTGCACCACAAAACGTTGCCTGTGTAGTTGCCGAAACTATCCATTGACTTGATTGGTTAACCTTGGTTGATCCATTTTACCAGTTAACCTGAGTGGCGTCACAAGTTGCCTATTGTAATAAAGGCCTTAGTCTTGTTGTAGTTTTTTTGTAGGAAGCTCGAGTAAAAAATTTCCTTTAGGTATAAATTACCACATGCATTTTCTATTGGTAAAAATGAACAGGTTGAGTAATATAGGTGAAAGTACTTTTAGGCTAGGAGAAAGTGTTGAGAGTAGATTTAACTAGAATCATTATGCCATATTTATCAAATTAATTTGTTTTCTTCTTTATTTATAAAGAAGAAAATGTATAAAATCATAGTGAAATCTATGTTAATGTTTTTGCATTTACTTATATAATATGTGGTTGGTTATATATACCAGTGCAGTAAGTATAACACACAATGAAAAAACTGGCAGACGTGTAATCAAATTTGTAGAGAAGATATAAATGTAAGTGTATTCAGACATAAATTTTGAAGATCAGAAAGTAGCAAATATGTAAAACATAATTATATAAAATAAGATATACAAAGTATTTAAATACTTCAGATGCGTTTAACAACAATTTTAAACTGGACATAAATTGAAACTTTAAGCGTTTGTTTATTCTAGTATTTGCAAAAAACTATTTAATAAATTCATTGCTCCACAGCAAAATGGAATTCTTTGGGGCCAATTAAAATGTTGTAGCCTCTTCATTTTAGTTGTGAAAATAAATTATTAATTTGCTGTAGCTGTCAACAAATAGAGAAAATAAGTCAAAGTAAACGATTGGGTTTATTAAGAATTTTTATAATAAACTACACTTATAATATAGATAGAAATTATTAATTCAATAACATAAGTTTCACAAATATTAGTTTTATTGTTACTTTACTTATATTTCGCCGTTAGACGCTGTTGAACAACTGGTTAAAATATTGCAGTGTTTATTGTTTAATGTTTTAGGATGTCAGACATAATAAAATTCCATAGCTGTTGTTTCAGAGTTATTGAATGTTGGTTTGGTAACCGCAAACGGGCTATAATTGACTAAATAGCAAGTGATGTACTCAAACACCATAGTGAAAACTTATGCATACACTGTCTAAAAGTGTTTTTTCCTGTGAAAACAATCGCCAATACTTTGCCAATCCTTATAATAAAAACAAAAAACCTTTAAGTTTGATTTTTAAAATCAAAACCTTTATTAAAAATGTTTTTAAAGTAGATATAAAATGTAAATTTCAAAAATATTTCTTGCACGTGTTAATTTTAAAAGTATTAGTTACTAGCATAAATTGTTTAATCCGCTGATTTTAAAAGTGACACATCGTAATTCACAAGATCACTAATTTAAAAGTGTTAGTGACACGGCGCCATTCTCAGGATCTCCTGTTTTGAAGGGTCGGTGGCCGAGTTTATAGATAGCTAGTAAATATCTTTTTTAGTATATTTTATAACAATGCTCATTTGAAAATTATATGTTTGTGTTTCTAGCCAAGCTGATTTGGTAACAAATCCAAGTGGTCCGCAGACAATAGCAGATCTGCAGCAAAAACTTGTTCAACTGACATCTCAACCATCTGAAATATCAATTGGTGGGACACCGCCTTCTCATCCAGCTACGCCACATACACAAACAAGTTATGACGCGTATATGCAAACTCTACAACAAAAACTAGCTTCTATTTCAATGACTGGCCAACAATTGGTAATTTTAAATCTAGTAGACTATTAAATTTGTTTAAACTCAATCCTGTAGATTTGAATTTAAATTAATCAGTTATTTGTGATTTGTTATCTAGAATTTGTTATGTATTTTACTTTTTTGTTGATGGCTTAGCCATTTCGGTGGCTTTTATTACATTATAGATCTCACTGTTATTGTTTCATACTAGGGATGTGTCGATACCAGATTTTTCGATTCTCAATATCGATACCGATACTTTGAAAAATCAATTCTCGATTCCCGATAAATGCCCGCAAAAAATCGATGCCCGAATATAATTAGTACCAATTTTATGAACTACCATTGGTGAAATGTTATTAAAAATAAAATGACGAATGTCCACAAAAGAATACGACGTCCAAATATTATTAGCGCTAATTTTATAAAACGCGGCATTCAAACGCAATTTAATATAAAACAGCGTATGTCCGCGAAAAAACCTACTCCCGAAAACAAGTGAATGTCCGCATAAGAAAATACAATTAACCTAGTCCAATGAAAAACACGTGAGAGTTTCAGTAACGAAATAGTAGAATGCGTTGCAATTTAAAATAAAACAAGTTTTAATTATTCGGAATAATATTTTTTTACGACTGACTAGGATTGCGTTACTTGGAATATCATATGTTTTGTTTCTGAACGTTCAATTCGGATAAGTTCAGAAATAATCGGAACTTCAATCATCGAAAATTTGATACGACGGCGTCCGTTCCGTTTAGTCCCGCCGAAGTCTGAACAACTTGTTAGAACAAAGTACTGTAATATCAAGTTAATAACGCTGTGTGTAAATACTTACAGTATTCAGTTTTAGTGCAGCGTTTTATTAATTTTTTTTATTAAATTTAAATATTTTTGTTTTAGTTACCGCATTAGTTAATAGTAGAGCGTCGATTTGTTCGGGTAATTAAATTGTGTAGGCCTACTCACTTACGAAGTGCGGCCCAGCGCTCGGCTGACTCAACAGCGGCCGCTGTTCCGTTGGGCGCACAAACTCCCTGAAGTCTACAACTCGGCTGATTATGCGAGTAAAAACCTTTAAATTCGGAATTACGTGCACGACGTGCAGTACTGTAATGTACTTATTTATTTACAGTACATTTCCGCTTTCGGATAATCGACACTATACTGAATTAACATATTAATTTCGTTAAGTTTAGTTAGTTGAGGATATGTGGAAACTTAACCGGAGTAGGCTAGTCTTTTCAGCAATGGTGTCGAAAGTGTGACAATATTTTATAATAGACGTTGAAAGTGATGGACTTTTGTCCGTAATTTAACTTAGCTGAATACTTGTATTTAATTATCTGTTCATAACATACTTAATCATTTCAGTATTTAAATTAAATCTTATACTTTACTCTTAAATTCTTGTTAAATTCCTTGAATAATAAATAGAACCGATTTGACTCTAGAACCGGGAACCGAAAAAAAATGGAACCAACCCATCTCTAAATAAAAAGTAAAACAAAGGAATTCCGTCCGGACTCCTATAAAAATCATAAATCACGGGTAACGTAAGTCTCAACAAGTTTTACCCGACTTCAAACAAATAAAATTATTACTTTAAAGTTTAAATACTTTTGTTACCGATCTATAAAATGTGTTATTTTTCTTCACAGTAGACACCCTAATTCTAGACACGATAACAAACGGATCCATAAGTGTTTGACCTTGAGCCTACTCTAGACTTCTTGTGTACAAATAACAGCCTACGCATGAATAAAAATAAAACAAGAAGCGTTTACTTAAGAAAGGAAACAATTGCCTAAAACATTTTATTGGGGAAAATGTCTACTTACATAAAAT
>JAGFPH010000524.1:402115-425127 GCA_018207615.1 Philaenus spumarius
CCACAGACAGGTTGGAGTCAGTCAGTATTCAGTTTTGAGGTAGTCCTACATTAGAGTTCCGAGGTGTAGGTCTCACTTTTATGTTGGTTAAAAAAGGACATTAATGTTTTTGCGTTTTCTTAAATGCCTTGGTAATAACCGGTTAAAATCAATAGTGCACTTGTACCTTTAAAAAACTGTATGCCACTTAAACCAACAAACTGTTTGCTTATTTGAAAATCTTAATTAAAGAACTGCAGCATACACAAACGTACACAACTAACTGTCATTTGATTTCAAATTTCAAGTAACAATATGATAGTCTCCGGCGGGCAAGGAAGGGAGTTGAATCATGAAGTGCGGATAGACGACAGTTTTATATATTAAAAAAAACCAGAGTAAGAATGTCGGTCCCCATGTTCCTGTTCCATTACACCGTACTCCCTCCCCCTCACGGATAGGGCTTGTTGGTGGTTGTAATTTACTAATGTTTTAGTTCCAAAATTCTTTTGAAAATGTGCTATTTTACAATCATTGTATAAGCTCAATCACTTTTGTAAATTTATGGTGACTTATTAATAACTTACCCGCTCCATATCTCCAAAACTATTGATTGCAGCAAAAAACATTATAGAACCAATTTTGTAGAGAATTTAACGTACTTTAAAAAGTTATAGGCCAAACTAAGCTCTAAAGTGAAGGATTTACGATATATTTACAAAACAATGTAGAAAACTCAATTTGTACACCTTGTACCCATCCCATCCCCAAATCCAACGCTATTTCAGTAGAGACTTTTTACCAAGTTTAGAGCAAAGGGTCCATCAAATACCCAACCACAAGTCTGCTGAACTGTATTATCAAAACATACCCCCTAATGTTAATTATTCGGTAAATCGTTGAGAAATTGTTAATTTAAACACGTTTTCAACCATACCTTCAGAAATATCTTGCTTTACCCCCTCCATATCTCCAAAACTATTGATCACAGAAAAAATATGTACAGAACCATTTTGGTAGATAATTTAACGTACTTTAAAAAGTTATTGAACAAACTAAGCTCTAAAGTGAAGGGTTTACAATATATTTGTAAAAAAAAAAAAACAGAAAAAAGTTTTTACACCTTCCACCCCCTCCCACTCCCAAACCCGATGCTATTTTGGTGGAGACTTTTTACCACATTTAGAGCAAAGGGTAAGGAACAACTTCCAACAGTCAGATTTTTTTTTGTTGTTTTTTTTTTTGATTCCCCAGTTGGGTCTAATTTGACTGTACTATAGTGGCAGACCTCCCAATTGTGAGCCCTGACTATACACTGAGCGGTCATGGACAACACAACTTGTATTGAATGTTTCAACCACTAAAAATCATCCAATCTCAATAAAACAAAATCCATTGGACAGGAAATGTTGTAAACTCAAATTTTTGTATTCGCACATTTGTTCTAAACATATATTTACATATTATGTAATCATCGTTTTAAATTGTAGTTGTCTAAGCAGCTGTTGCCACGCTAGAAAACACAAGGAAATGATGCAATCTTGTTACTGTTGTAAGGCTCATAATCGCTAGTGACAGACTTATTTTGAAAAGAATATTAAAACACCTTGGATTCGTTAAAATTTAAACTTTCTAACACTGCCTTCCAATCATTCGTCACTCTTCAATTTTCTTAGATGTGAAGTTTTCTGTAAACCCTTGCAATTGGGCAGATTTCAACAAATGAGAAAGCACATTTTGTAATCGATATATCTATTACAAATCTATATATTTGTATAAAGATATTTATATCGATTTGAAGAGTAAATTCTGTATTTTTGTTCGATATAAGGTACACCTCATTTAGTGTTTGTAATTTATTCAGGTATTTCCGTGAAATACAGACATTTCTTCAAATCAATAGGCACTTTATCCGTTACTTTTTCCCATTGTCCACAGTATCAGGAACTGTATATAAGTTCAATTCTATGATTTATTCTTTACAATTTCTTATAATAATATTTCATTTTTGGGTAAAACATATATTTCTAAATTACTACCGTATTCAAAATATGCCTAATTTGGTTTAGTAGTCTTGTAGAAATGTAAAAACTGGTGTTTTCTAAAAATAATTTTTAAATTTGATATGTATAATTGTATACACTTTTATTTAAAACTAAATTACAAAACTTTTGTATATTTTGAAAAAAATACAAAAAAGTTTTTATTACTTTTTATGCCGGCCTAAAGAACTTTTCAAATTTTACAGCAACATATTTTTAGTTGAATATATGAATTCTTTAGATCCTTTTTCTACAAAAGAGCTATTGAACACTTTTGGATTGGGATATCATTACTGTACTTGGCGAATTTAAAAAAAAAAAACTTGCAAAACGCAAAAACATGACCTGACCACTTGTAGGGTTAATAAAAGAAGCAGAAATTATAATTTCACCGATTTTTATAAATTTATTAAATATACTAGAGAGAAAAGAAAGAACATTTAGGGCTAAAATAGATAAAAGAGTGTGAGATAAAACAGATAGTATACAAAAATCATTATGGGTAAGTGAGTACTACTCATAGATCATATACTGACCAGTGCTGCTACCTAACATCAGAGTTATGTGTTATTGAAACCTAGAGTTCTGTACAGTCTGACTTCATATTACTTTCAGAATACAGCTGCTTTAGACTTTTAAAGAAAAGAAGGTAAATTGTTTATTTCACTTTATAATTATTTTAACTTTACATATAGTCAGGTGCCCTGAATATATGGCTTGTGCTTAATACAACATATTTGTTTTTTACTCATTTGCAACAAAGAAAATTAAATATTAAATTGATTTTAGAAATTGCACTTTTATATTTTGACTATCCACTCACAAAAAAATGTGTCCCTTAAAAAAAATAAGTATGTTTTATGTATTTATTTCAATATAAGAAGATTTAGAGGGCAGTATAATGTAAATAATTTAAATGCATGACCAAATTGTAGAATTAAGATAGAAATTATGTACAAATATTATAAATAAGTTTGAATATACTAAATGCATCTGTGTCCTATTTGTTACTTCCGCATTTCAGAACTTATGTCCCATCCTAAGAATCTACGCTCAAAAGAGTTTGTTTAACATCGACCTCTTTTGAGCTAAGATTCTTATGATAAGTCATAAGTTTTGAAACGTGTAAGTAAGGAAATAACAAATAAGTCCTAACAATTTTTTTTTAACTATTTAAATGTATGTTAAAGTTTGTAAATGTGTTGTTTAAAAATTGTGAAAAGCCGAAACAGACGTAGTGCAAACGAAAATAATTGCAGGAGCAGTCGTGAGTAAAGTAATTATATTGTAAGAAAGACTTTTAACCTCTTACCAGTTCCTTTTTTCCCCAAAAAAAAATATTTTTCTATTTAAAAAAAAATTCTATATGATTCTATTATGCTAATAACCCAAAAACAATGTTAGAAACATACAGTTGCAGTAATACTAATGTCAGACCTAAGCTAACCCAGCAACACACAATGAATTTGGAAAAACTTTTAACACTAAGAAAACAAGCTGATTGCTATTGCTTGTAAAAACATTACCTTTAAAGTATCATATTTAAAATGTTCACAAACTTGACAGTTAAAAATTAAAAACTGTTAAAATACATTTAATAAACATTTACAAAACACTGATATGTTACATGTACTTATTCACGTTAAAATTTCCTTTTGTTAGGCGTTAATATTCTTGCAGACTACTCTTTCTTATGTGTATCCGGTTGCGGTTGATATTGAACTGAACTGAAACTATCTTATTTATTTGGTGCTTCTAATCTTGATAGAAGATCAAATAATAGGTTTGCTTGGAAATTCTGTTTATCGTTTAAACTTTCTTTTCTACTAATATAGATCAAGCACCTGAAATTATCTATATTTATCGATTTTAGTATGTCTACAAAGACTATTTAAAGTGCTCCAGTGACTAAAACTAGAATGGTGTTCTATATTCAAGAACGGAATATTACAACAGAAATCAAAATAAAAGCGGACAATATTGCTGCGCCGGAATATTTACATCAGCAGCCATTTCTATGCACTATGCGAACAGCGTAATAGTCCGTCTTAAACCGGCAAGGGGTTAGAATTAACTTTAAAGTATTGTTATAATAAATATGGCTCAAACCCTATAAGTGAACTGTTACAGTCAAAGAGTTACGATTAAGTGCATTTCTAAAAATTGCAGTATAAAAACCTAAATTCGTATCAAATGTCTTTCAAGAGGCAAAACCCAATACACTATTTGGACACTTTAATGATTCATATTGTTAAATGAAAACAATTGCTATAATTAATAATGTGAATGTATAAACAATAATGTTTTTTTAAGTATGTCATGTGTTTAAGACAAACTTTGTAAACAACTGCAATGACTCAACTTGTAGGTTACTTTAACTCATGTGAGTAGTCAGGTATTTTATATTCACTATGTTCTATCATATACTGGGCGTCCATAAAGTCACCCCCCCTCCCCCTTAACTTTGGAACAAGTAGAAATAAATAAATGAGCATCGGGGTATCTTTATATGACAAAGAGAGATGAATTTTGAGGTAACCGACCATTTCACCCCTTACCCCAAAATGGGGGGTTGAGAGGGTAATCCAAAAATCTTAAATACAAACCCCCATCATCAAGTGATGCCTCATTTTAAAGGGCTTGATAAATGAAGAAGAATGGCACATATTAGAGGTCTCCATCTTAACCCTGTCTGTATTCAGTGTTCATTGCGCTTGAGTAATTCACGTTAGTACACACTGTTATAGATTATTTATGAAAGAGTGTGTGTGTATTCGCTGTGATCAGTTGTATTTGTCCTTTAAGTTTAAGTTATTGTGCAAATGGATACTACAGAAAATGATGAAACAAACCACAGCATCAGCGCCAGAACAACCACAATAAAACTGACTTGAATGAAGATGTTTTGTCAATCAAGAATTCAGTTGTATTTGTCCTTTAAGTTTAAGTTATTGTGCAAATGGATACTACAGAAAATGAAAATAAAGACACAAACCACAGCATCAGCGCCAGAACAACCACAATAAAACTGACTTGAATGAAGATGTTTTGTCAATCAAGAATTGGCCGGGATGAGGGGAGGATTACGTCTTGTGAAACTCGATTGCGATGAAATTTGATTTCAGCTTTATGCAATTTATTTTCTGAAACAAAGTTGCAGCGTGTAATAAGGGCCGTATGCTTTTAGTAGAGAAAGTCAGGAGGAAAGGTCAAATGTTATATTAACGGTTTCATTTACATTTTTCCCCCAAAGTTGTTCAAGCACACATAGAAACTCAAATAAATTAGTGGTACAGTACTATATTTATTTACAGTTTCTATTTTCAAAATGTGTTACATTTAATCTCAACCTACAACTTATTCCTAATAATAAAAAAATAATAACCGGCTTTGATGTTATGATAAAAATTAATTTTCCAGAACTTTGATTGTCCATTACTTTGAAACGAAACAAGGTACTAAGCTCTAGTTTGCTCCATTCTGTTTCTCTTTTAATAAGCTTTTCAATGTCATATTAAATGACCTACCTTTATATTTGAAATTTTTAACCTTAATACCCCCCTCAAGACCTCCAAATCGTAGAGGTTCAGATATGTCAAAAAATTTGTTCTGTTATGCAACACAAGGTATATACAAAGTTTTATTAACTTACTAGGGGCTCTGCCCCTGGACGCTCCGCATCCCAACCCCGGCTCGGCCTTCGGCCTCAGATGGCTGCTTCGCTTCGCTTGCAGGTGGAAAATTCGATAAAGAATCTCGTTAATCTTTGGCTCGTTTGTACATAGGTGACCGAGCATAAATCAGCTGTTTTATTTGGCAGCTGACTCAAACTCATTAAACATTATCTCCATAAGATTAACATGGGAAATTTGAAGGATTGTATACCGGAGCTCCTTCTCGGGTGAATATCGGCTGAACGGATGATAATATATAAGACTTGACATATCTGTGAATGATTATGTTCAGTTTTTGATCCAAATTAGCTGTTTTATATATAATAGGTTTGTAACAACCAATGTTTGAATTGAATTAAAATATAGTTAGCATTTTTCGTTGATTTTTGTTTGTGTTTGTTTTTAGTTTGTCAATGTAACCTCAAAAAGGTAATACTCTTCAAATTTTCTAAGTAATGTTGCTATGGCAATGAAAGTAAACAAACATGATGTGTTGCTAAGTTTTTTATACGAACAGCTGTTTTTGTGCCCCTGATAAAATCAATAGAAATCTTTCTTCCATAAGATTAACATTGAAACTTTGAGGGCCACTGGGGCGTAGCCCTAATGTCCTAGGACTTCGGTAAATGGCCTAAAACCTTCCCAGGGTTAACCTGTGTTACTATGCAAAATTTCAAAGCAATCGGATGAACGGTATACGAACGCAAAGTGGACAAAGAACCAAAAAAAACCCCCCATAAGGAATACACAGCAGAAATTTGCATTTGATTATAACGTTTGTAAGACGAAAGATACATGATTTGTAATGCTTGATGACATATCTCTGAATGATTACCTGCAATTTAAAAAAAAAAAATAAGGAAATCGGCCGGATAGAATGGCTGTACTGACTGCCACAAGTTTTCATAAATTCTTTTAATATATAGAAGATTCTCAGTAACAAAAATAATAAAGGAAGTTAACCCTCCAAGTGCTACTATCGCACTGTGCGACCTGTTCAGACATTTGAAAGTGCTAGCGTCGCACAGTGCGATAGTCCGTAAAATCGATATATCTAAGTCATTTGTGGACTCATATTAGTGACTCAACATGGTTTATTTGTGAAATGGTATACAACAACTTATTCACGTACTGTATAATACATTTTTCTCAAAAATTACCATATGTGTTATTTTTTTAATTTTTAGTAAATGTTTTAGATTAACTAGTTTTTTGTGTTACATTTCTTATTCAGAACTAAAATTAGAACAATTTGTATATTTTGAAATTTACATTACTACATTTTCAAGACCATCTATGTGCCTACAAACTAAAAAAATATAAACAAATTTTTTACTCCAACACTCTAAGGACGTAATTTTTTAACACCAAGTGGTTAAGTGTTTTATTTTTATTTTATATTGTAGAACATGTTGTTATGAACAATTTGATATATAATACATGCTATTTAAATATATTCTTTCATATAAAAAATAATTGTTAAACTAACCGTGCAAGATGCTCAAAAATGGCCCAGCACTTTAAAGTGATTTAATTAGCACTTGAAGGGTTAAAGGGAAACAGTCTGTATATATTCTCACTGATGGTTGAAACAAATTGTTTCTTATTGTAATGATCAAACTGTAACTTTAACTTATTAATTTTCTAATGGTGTACTTGAAACTATTTCATGTAAAGTATTTTTATTTTTACATCATGGCCTTTGGGTTTGTGAAAAACATCATGAAACACTATATTCTTACCTCACCTTTGTTGTACAATGTCATACAGTAGAACTTTGATTATCCGAGGTAACGGGGACTCTGTCAAAAATCATAACTGGTGAAATCAATGAAAATGTGATCAAAAATATGAAAAAAGGCATCTACTGTTGTATTATCAAATGAAAAACTAACAGCAAAATAAAAACAAAATACAAAAAAGATATATGTACATACAAAAAAGGAATCTATTTCATTATCAAATGAAAAATTGACTTACAAATAAAAATTAAATACAAATTTCAAAACAGTACATGTTTTAGTTATAAAACATATTTCTTGAAGAAGTCTCTAAGTCTTTTCTGTTTAACGGAACTTGCTCCCTTGTGCGCCGTTTCTATTTTTACACTACTGGTTTTAACAGGTTTACACTGCACATTTCCATAACACAGCGAGTTTGAGTTTTATTGAACAACGTGACATTTAGTGAAAAAGCATTAACAAAATTGTATTGATGATTAGTACAGTATTTCATAATGATTAAAAACTGTACATTTATTTACCGGAACCCTTTTTGACGAAACCGTAGGTGACTAATATAAGTACAGTACAGTAGATTTGCCGCTATATGCGGATTTCACTTTGTGCAATTACATTAACGCATGCGTCTCCGCAAACCGAACTTTCAAACTTTGTTGACTACCTCGGTCAACCCGGAACTCGGTTAGTCATGGCTCGGAAAACCGCGGCTCTACTGTACTTGCTACAATATATACAGTTTGTAAATTATGTAACAGTGGAAAATTATAAACATAATATTAATTATCAGTAAATGAAAATAAAATTGTTTTGCATATCTCGCAAACGGAAGATCTGAAGACTAAATTAAATCAGATTGGGTTTATAGAGCATAATATTTTCTAACAATTTTATTTATAATATTTTTCTGTAAAATTAAAATTAAAGAGTTTCTGCACTGCAAAATGAAATGTGTGCAGACCAATAGCTCTTGTCACGGAAATATGATTACAAATTTCGACTGGGCTATAAGTGTTTTCTCAGTATAAAAAGTTCGCTGATTTATGAAAGTAAACTTTTTGAGTGTTGATTAAATGGTGAATTGTTTGTTGTAGATGTCATCAGTTGCTCAGTCATTACCTGCAGACGCTGTAGCTATTCCTATAAATCAGGTAAACACATCTATAATACAGCTAATGATCTACAAGTCCTAATATTTGTTATTATTACTATAATATTAATGTAATTTACAAAGTGTGTGCTCCCCTAATAATTAGTTATTATTATGGTTATTAGTGCAACTGAAAAAAATTTATTAATTAATATTTGCTATGTTGAAATGGGCTATTTATTTGTGCTAGTATCATAGAACTCTATTAATACACCTGACTGAAATGCTAGTGCAGTGGTGTTTTGGAAGTGAAAAACTGTCCTTCCCCCTCTACTTGGATCTCAACTTCATCAACTGTGCAATTTCTGCCGCAAAATATTTTAATGCGTGAACTCGTTAACACGCTCCTCCACCTTACAGGGATTATCCGATTGTAATTACACTAACATATTGCTTATCTAGAGAAGAAGAATTGAGCATTCCAACGGAGTAAACAACGTACAGGTCAGTCAGTTAAAGGTTTATAAAAATACAAAATATAATCAGCCAAAAAAATCGGAACATGAAAAAGTTACTAAGCGTAAACTTTTTTATTTTTGGTGTAGAAACAAACTTCAAGTGAGAAAAATGTTGGAAATAAGTTGATTAAAAACTTTTATTTAAAACCTTTTCAAAATGAATAGTAAGACCTAGCAGCAGTAGAGGGGAAATTAATAAAACCATTTGAAGGTTGGTAAATGAATTAAAAAATTTTACAATAATGGTCCAGGAAGTGGGAGTCAAAGTAATGAATAACCATGATTTAGCCCGGACTCAATCCATGGATCAAAATAAAGCATCAACTAAGGCAGAAATTAAACAAGTTAATTTTATTTAATAACACCTAAGATGTCTATGAACAACTGTTTAATCTTATATTATAATAAAATATCATTTAAAATTGAAATTAAAATTATCAAGTTTTTACTATCAGTTTTAAATTCATTTTGAATATTAACCTATTCCCTGTGTCATTTTACATGCTATATATGTTGGTTCCACTTGTGATTCAGTTTATTAATTAAAAACAGCGGCAATGAAACAAATATGTATTTTCAAAGTAAAAGCAAGAGTAGCTACCATACACCACTTCCTGCCTGTAAAATAATAATAAGTCATAGTTCAGCTTTCTAATACAATCAAATTCATGTTATATAACAAAGCGTCGCGTCAATTCAATTGGTTGAGCGCGGGAAACGTTGTTACCATCTCTACGGAACAAATAAATCATATAAAAAAAATTTTTTGATGAAAATTGTGGATCAACTAATTATCTACAACTTTTGGCAGCAAGTTCCTTTTTAACCGAAAAACAAAAAACCTTTAATGCTTAGTGGAAGTTTTCGTGTCACACTTTTAAAGCACTAAATATTTGTCATTATTACAAATCAAATGAATTACCAAACTACAAGAAGTTTGTAATGTTATATTCCTTAGTCTGGCAGATAAAATAATATATAAATTATTTTATTAGTCTGGTGAGGCACAAAAGCATGTAAACGATAGGGCGCACAATGCTGAAATCCACTGATCGGCCTAGAGTGACTACCAAAAGGTGGGGGTAAAGACTGTTTTCTTGAACACAGCCTGAGCGTTCCAGGTATATTAATAGAGTTCTATGGCTAGTATTCAAGTGAACATTAATAAGTTCCCTAAAAATATCAAAAATGAACAAAATTATAAGATTTTTTTAAGCAGGTTTAGACAGCTTCATTTGGTTTGTGCACTAAATATTTTCTTGGAACATGGTGACCTCCTTAGCAGACTCAATTTTGAACTCTTCTACCTTTAAGACAAACAATAGTTTGTTATATAGTTCTGATTTTAGTATTGTATGTTTAGAGTGTTTATTTTTGTTACTTAATCGTAAATATTTATTGTAGTTTTGTTATATTTTTAATATTGTTACAACTTAACTTTAGAAATTCGTTTAATGTAACACTAATAGTGTTAAAGTATAAGAAGTAATTTATGTAATTTTTGAATATTTTATAGATGGTGTTTTATGTTTTGATACTAGGTAATTTAACAGAAAAAAATGTATTTGTTGTATTGTTTTAAATTATTATTGAAAATTATTTTAAACTAGCTGGACCGATCCGGCTTTGCATGGATAGACAAATCAAAGTTAAATGTATATTAACAACAAAATATATCAATAATTATATTATACTAGCTGGTCCGATCCAGCTTTGCACGGATAGACAAATGAACGTTAAATGTATATTAACAAAAAATATATTATATCAATAAATATATTACACTATGTATTTCTTATGGTGAGTTTTAGTAACTTTGACCCCCAAACCTTCCCTAAATTTTCAATTTTTTTTAAAACCTTTCTTAGAGAGCACCTATGGCCTAGAGGAAGCTACATACAAATTTTGTTCCAATCCGTTCAATGGTTTTGGAGAAATCGTGATTTGACCTCCCCCCCCCCCAAACCCTGCATAAGATTTCAAATTTGTTGAAACCCTTTCTTATCAGCACCTTCGGCCCTAGAGGAAGCTACATAGTAAATTTGATTCCAATCCGTTCAGTGGTTTTGGAGAAATCGTGATTTAGTAACTTTAAACCCCCATAAGATTTAAAATTTTTTGAAACCCTTTCTTATCAGCACCTTCGGCCCTAGAGGAAGCTACATAGTAAATTTCATTCCAATCCGTTCAGTAGTTTTAGAGAAATCATGATTTAGTAACTTTGACCCTCCCCAAACCCCCTAAAATTTCGAATTTTTTAAACCCTTTCTTAAAGAGCACCTATGGCCCTAGTGGAAGCTTTATACCAAATTTCGTTCCAATCCGTTCAGTGGTTTTGTAGAAATTGTGATTTAGTAACTTTGATCCCCAAACCCCCCCCTAAGATTCAAATTTTTTGAAACCCTTTCTTATCAGCAGCTACATACTAGCTAGAGGAAGCTACATACCAAATTTCGTTCCAATGTGTTCAGTAGTTTTTGAGAAATCGTGATCAGTGAGTCAGTGGATTTGGCTTTTATATATATCGACTATGTATTTCTTATGGGGATTTTTAGTAAATTTGAACCCCCAAACCCCCTTAAAATTTCGAATTTTTTTGAAAACCTTTCTTAGTGACCACCTAGGGCCCTAGAGACTACATACCAAATTTCATTCCAATCCGTTTGGTGGTTTTTGAGATTTCGTGATGAATGAGTGAGTTGTATTTGGATTATATATATATATATATTGCAACGGATAAACCTTATGCAATGCGTGAAAAATTGAGTTTTGTTGAAAAACTGCAAAAATCAAGATTTCATAGCAGAAGTTGAGGTACACCCTATACTTAACTAGATTAGAATACGACAAGTCCCGGCCAACTGTACTGTGTCAACAGAGATGGACTTTTGTCCAGGAACTTGTTTCAAGTTGCCTGAAAGACTTAGAAAAATTAGTTGTTTTTATACAGGAATAAGGTGTTAAATAAAAGTATAAAATTGATGAATTTTATGGGTAAATGTGAAACACGGGAGGTGGAAACATTGTTCATGGAAGTCACAATTTTGTAAAATAAAAAATGTTAAAGTTATAAAGAGTTAAAGTTATAGGAAATTCTCAAATTTCATCAAAATTAAATGAAAAAGATATTTTTGAAAAGCGTAAGAAAAATTGAATAAAAAATGTTAAATAACAAATTAAGGAATTTTTGATATTTTAAAAGTTAGAGATAATTGTTAAAGTTGGAAGGTGAAAAAGCACCATAAAAAGTGAAAAAGGGAAAATGAAAAAGTAAACAAGTTGTAAAGAAGTAAAAGTTTTATAAGATAAAAAGTTTATAAATTGTTAATTAATTAAAATAATAGGTGAGAAAGTTCATACCTATATTTTGCTAAAAATAGAATGAAAAAGGTGGTAAAAATAATAACCTAGTGTTAAGAAGGTAGTAAGGGTATAAAATTGTAAATCTCAATCGAAAGTATCAATTTTAAAGTTGAAATTCAAATTCAAAAGTAAATGTTAAAATTGGCAAATTTTGCAAGTCCCAAAAACAGAAGAAAAATCTTCGGACAGAATGGAATTTTTGGCTAGTATATCATAAAATAATAACCAACATAGAAGAAAAAAGAAAAAAGATTTTCCTTCAAAACCAGAAAAGTTTTCGTGAGGAAAAACCGCGGAATACGCGAGGCAGCGCCATAAGCGAACCAAACGTAGTACGACCATCACTCAAGTTTGAGAAGAAAGGAAAATGTATCAGGAATACGATTACGAAAACCGCAAGTTCATAAAAGCAGTTAAAGGAAAACTACGAGGAAAATACGTAAGACAATAGGAGAAAATGTTAGGAGGGGAGATCTAGATTAGCTGATGGCAAGGCCTAACGAAGAAGTTAGTGGGGGTAGTACCAACCTAAAACTTAAAGAAATCAATGCAAGTTGCATGGCAAGATATCGAACAAGGAATAGAAAAATAAGAAAGGCAGTTGGTACTCGGAAGGCGGCAAAGGAGGCTATATAAGCGGAGTACAGCGGGAGCCGCGTACCTATCTAACGACCTATCTATCATCTATCGCTCTCTCTGGAAGCTGGAATCGCTCTCTCACTCTTTGAGTTTTTTCTTTAGATCGACGTTGTTAGACGGATCTGCGATGTTATAGTAACGTACTTAGAAGCAGTGTTTTATAAAGACAGCAGTAAGATATGTGTCAATCAAACAGTGAACATTTTAATTAATTATAATATTATGCGATATAATATTTCAAGTAACATTTTTCATTAAAACTTTATCAAACGTAAATACGAGTTAAATGAACAAAGACAGTGTAAAATCAGTTAGTATTACAGACAGTGAAAAAACGATTGGACAGTTTGAGTGAATTACGCTATAGTTAATTATATAGCGGGTGCGTCAAAAAATCTATAAATGACGTAGTCTACAAGGATCACAGGACTGATGTAATGACAATAACTGGAACCACACATGGACTTTGAAGGACTACTGGAATAAGAAGCGTTAAACCAAATCAGGGAAGGCGTTAATCCAAATCAGGGAAAACGTTAGAAGACATCAGGGAAAGTCAAACCAGGCAAAAGCTGAGACCACGAGAGACGTTCAACCGCACCAACGATAACCAGACTTCAGGGAAGCTGTATTTCAATCAACATTCTTGGGAAAGGTGTTCAGAGTCCAGGGTCGCAGTAATAAAAGGTCTGTCAGAAAAGTTACGATATCCCTTATTAAAATATTGCCTGAGTTAAATTTAAATAATTATTGATACTGGGTTGAGATAAAAAATTAGGTTTTTCAAAATATAAAATTATTAATCTTGTACATTAAATATATAAAATCATTTTCATAATTAAATAGTTAAATAATAAATATTAAAAAGGAAGGAATAATTAAGTATAAATGAATAATAAATGGTTCTACCTAAAAGAGTTAAAATTTATGTAAATAGTAAATTTAGTTTAAATTTATGTTTTTGTAGTGGAAAGAACCACAGAGTATTTTGAGTTTTTTATTGAATAAATTTTCTTTTGATTTCAATTAATATAATTAATTTACCTTGTTCAAGAGATTCCTATTATCTAAGTATCCTATATGATAAGTTGTTTTCAGTGTATGATCAATATTGAAGGGCGGAAACGCAAAGTTGGCATTTCCAACGAAATTTCACAAAGCACAAATAATTTAATTATTCTAGGTAAAGTTCCACTGTTCTCACTCCTCGGAGATTGTCAAATAAATATAATATTAATTACTGAGCTGAGCAAATTTAAAGTTAATAGTAACTTGAATAACTGGAAGGAATTTAATAAAATATTTTTATTTAAGGTGACTATAGGCATAGTTATCTTAACCAGAGTTATATCACCTAGGCTATTAAAATTAATTTGCCTTAAACTTCCAGTAGGTGATATAATCTCTTTATTCTGTAACAAAGTAGGGAAATCCTACAGACAGACAAGCGTCGGGGCTACATTGCAGAGGTGGCTCCCGAACGTCATAAAAAAGGTCTGTCGTTGCAGGGTTGACGTCGCAACGTGGGGACAAAAGGAAAACAAACTTCCTCCCCCAGCGTCGTGCAACTCGTGCGTCGTTGCAATATATATATATAATATGACTATGGCCATACAAACGAAATGTTTGTCAACGGCTAAAATAAAAAATGGAAATGATCCTTGCGAGCTAAACTGTGTACTAGATTTAAAAAAGTGACTTACGTTAATCTGTTTAAAATAAACTATAATACTAAAATGAAAAAATGTTGGTTATAAAAAGTTAATAGTTTATTATGGTTTTCCTAATATCCTGAATGTATGAAATAAATTTGATTTAATAGAGTGGAGAAACCTAATTGGGACAAACATTAATATATCCAGCATCTAATAATATTCATCTTTCTTCCATATCTTATTGAGTTGTAATATCAAGTTTTTCAGACTATAATAAATATTATAATTGTTACAGGAACTTGGCATAGACGTAGAAAACAAAATTCCTGATCTAACAGGTTCTGATCCATCTTCTCCCTTACCTCCAGTGCGTAAGATATCCAGGTTTCAAGTGAGCTCTGTTCCTGAAGTGGTCCCTAATCCACCTGGTAAAGTATTATTAATATTAAATGATGAAAGAATAAATACAGTTATTAATTTATTACAAACTAGATGTTATTAGCGAATTCCCATAGGAAAGATTAGCTGTTGCAGTGACTCTTATGTTGAGACCTTAGGTCGGGAATGGTCAATGAGCACCGATCATGGTCTCCAGAATATGTTTCTGGGGTGACATTAAAAATTGTATATATGTGTTTGCACTTTAACGGCCACCTTTTACGTACGATTTGGTACACACGTTGGTTTTTCTAAGTCGCTCGGACGAGTTCGTTAGCCAAACATCTACCAGAGGCACTTTTTTTTTAACAGGAAGTAATTATTTTTTATTTTTTGTACTAGAATGACATTTTTGGGGGGTTTTATATAAAAAAATAAATATAAAAGATTATTCTGCACATTCTCTCATTTAAAACTTTCTATTTGAGCCCCCAGTTCTCATTTAATATGCAGGTCTCTAGTAACTACTGCAATAATTATACCTACTTATTAAAAAACGTATTAATTTCTTTTAACATTTTTTTTTTCTTTTAGTACAATACTAAAGCTAATGGAAACACCAAAAGTACGAGGGTTTGAGAATATTCTGTTTCTTTTGATGTCCTCAATATCTTTATTGAAATTTAACATTTTTTGTGAACATGCTATTCAATATACAATAGAACCTCTTTAATTGAAACCTCGATAATTCGAAAACCTGTATAATTTGGAACTTTTGTCACTTCCCCTCAGAAAACCTCTAATACTCACGTGCCTCTACAATTCAAATTTTGTTGGTATAATTAGAAGTCAACTTCTAAAATTCAAATTTTATCCCCATTAGCCGCTGAAATTCGAAGTTAATGAAAAAAACAAGCCTGTTGAAACACGAACAAGTGCATGCGCTAAGATAAAAAGACATGGTTTCCTTAAGCGATTTGCAGTGGATTGTTAAAATGAAGGTTTACCTTTGTAATGCAAATTTTGTGTACACTAACCTCTATAATTCAAAGTCTTGATAATTCAAACTTCCTTTAGTTCGAAACAAAATAGCTTTCCTTTGAATTTCGAATTAGTGAAATTAGGGAAAAAACAGCTTGCGCACCGAGTGTAGAAAGAGGTGGAATGTAGGAAACAACTGTACGAAAACACAGTGCAGTGGCCATGCCAGAACTAATGTCACTTGGTGCCAACAGTTTTTGAAGTGATAACTTTTATTGGCCCGTTGGACACTTTCGCTTGGTTATGTTTCTGAAATCTAGCGTCATGCAAACTTTTTGCGTAGACACAAGTCAGAGCGTGAAGAGGGATGTAGTATATAATATAGACAAGTAAGCGCTTGGAGAGGGAATAGGCGATATATAGTATATAATAATATGTTATTATAATATTAATATACGAGCGACCCGCGTACCTGTGTTACCACGGGTAAAAAATTTGAAAAAGTTAATTAATCTTAAGGCGTTAATTTCCAACAGCTGATACATTTGTTTTTATTTCCAACAGCTGATAAATTTGTTTTTTTATTTACAATTACTTGTTAACTTTTTATATATTGAATATGGAAATTTCTGAAACTTCAGGAACCACTTGACTTATATACTTGAAACTTCGGTTTTAGTAGTTGCTCACTAAGGTCTAAGATTGTGTACAATTTTAAGAACCTAGCCTATACAGTTTTTGAGTTGAAAAATCAAACGGACAGACTTAGCGTTTTATTATTATGATTATAATCTATATTATTAAAAGATTTTTATCGAAAACCTATTTCCAATCGCCCAGCCTCTCCGAATTGACTGATTTTGATGATTTTTTTTAATGTGTTTCTTTTTACCTCTAGATATTTCATCAAGCACTAAAATTTGTTTTGAGCATTCGGTGCCATACAAATTTTAATTGTATGAAATTTTTCGTTTTTTTTTTTTTATTTATTTTAAAAACTAAAAAAGGTAAGAGGTTGGTTGATAGCTCAATCAAAAGAGCTAATAATTTAGAACATTCACACCGCCTACAGTACTCTTCTACTCTTATAGATTTCCAGTTATATAAATTCAAAATTTTTAAAATTGTATGATCTATCTATCTATATTATTAAAAGATTTTTGTTGAAACCTATTTCCAATCGCCCTGCCTCTCCTAATGGACCGATTTTGATGGTTTTTGTTTTAATGTGTTTCTTTTTATCTCTAGATATGTCATCAAGCACTAAACATTTTTTTTAGCATTCGGGGCCATAAAAATTTTAATTTTATGAAATTTTTTCGGTTTTTTGGATTTATTTTAAAAACTAAAAAAGGCACGATATTAGTTGATAGCTCAATAGAAAGAGCTAAAAATTTAGAACATTTACGCCGCTTACAGTAGCCTTCTAAAAATAGTGACCATTATAATGTAAGCATTATTTATTTAGTGACTTATGATTTTGAGTGAGGTATTAGTGTATGCACTCTACATAGAATTCTAAGATTAATTCAGTATTTAAGGGATAATTATTATAATAATAATTATAATATTATAATAACATATAATATATTATGTATCGTCTGTTCCCTCTCCATGCGTTTACTTGTCTATATATACTATTAGCTGACAGGACAATGTTCGCTATTGCAATAATATGGTTACCTACAGCAAATGTTATATCTTAAAGTATTTTAGCTGATTCTGTGTGTATTTTGAGACAGTAGTTTTTTACCGCTTGCCTATGTGCTTTTACGCTATTTGTATTAGAAAAAAGCTTTCTTCTTTTTCCTCGTTTTTTTTGGTATTTGTTCTGGAAGCGACCGAACTGCATCAGATGATGATGTACACTGTTCTGATAGGGTTGGAAGTTGATTGTATTTCCTCCACACTAAAATCCATTCCCCTAATACCTCACTCAAAATCATTAGTCACTAAATAAATACTGCTTACATTATAATGATCACTATTTTTCGCATACTTATTGTAATTATAATATTATTACAAAATAATATTATAATTATAATAATATTACTATATTATAATATTATAATTATTGTATTATAATATTATAACTATGCAATTTCAAAATAATATTTTTTGACAATATATTGACTTGTGTTATTTGTTGACCTTTATTCTCCTCTAATATCAATACTGATAAAAATATAAATCGGTCATAGAAGTTATCACTTCCAACGTGTGGTCTTAAGCACACCCAATGTTTTTTTTTTTTGTCACCCCCTCCAATCTCGCAGCATCCGCACGACCGCACTCCCTCCTAAATAGTTAACCCCCCTCACGCCTCTAAATTTATAGGGAATTTTTGCGTTATTTTTTTAATCTAACAAAAATGAAAAATACGTATTTTTTCAGTTACATTGAAAGATTTCTTAGATTTTACACGTCATTAACAACATTAATAATCTTGTATCTACATATTAGGCTTAAAATAAAACTGCACATTTTGAAAATGTTTTTTATTTTCACAAAACTTGAATTGTTATAAACAAATAGTTTTGGAAGTAGTTTTATGCTGTATTTATTGGTATAATATTAAAATAAATATTAAGAAATTAAATAGTAATTATATTTATTACATTAAAACTATTAATTTTATTTATTAAAATACAGTAGAGCGCCGATTATCCGAAAGCCGGTCATCCGAAAGATTCAAAATTCATGCCACGCCAACATTACACGAGCGCGCGCATCAATCAGGTCCATTTTACTGTTTCAAGTACACCTAACCTCATTTGTGTCACTGACATCAGTGATGTTTCTACTGTCCGTGCTGTTGTTTGTTGTGCTATGTGACTGCTAGCAATGTCGGCAAAAAGTAAACGTGTTGTGCTTAGTTTTTCTGACAAACTTACAATTGTAGAACGATTAAAAAAAGGTGCAAGTTGATCAAGCTTAGCTCGGGAGTTTGGTGTTGGGAATTCAACGATAACTGACATTGAAAAGAACAGTGAATCTATCAAAGTTTGCTTATGTGCTGGCGAGTGAAGACGGAAGCTGATAATAAACTGCTATTAAATGGTTGGAACAGCAAAATGAATGCTATGTTGTCTTTGAAACGCCTACAAGACTTGGTGGCAAAAAATGAGTGTCAAAACTTATGCAAACAAACATGTTCGACTTTTTCTTTTAGGTTAATTTTGTACTTTTTTAACACATCTAATTCAGTAAACCAAAAAAGTTTATGTACTGTATGTGCAATACCCACTTTATATGTACAGTATGTAATACATAAACTTAAATCAAAGTATTATTTCTAGTCCAATAACATGTTTTATTTACGTTCCATTACCCTCAACAAAGATCTAGACTTTGACTTTTTTCCAGAAATGTTTGATTATCCGAAAACCCCCCTGCACCAATTGTTTCGAATAATCAGAGCTCTACTGTATTGATATCAAGAATATCCAATATAACATAATGTGTTTTGATTTCCCCAAATCAGTTAACTTTTCTTTAAACTTTGGAAAAGACAGTATTTTTAACAACACAGTAGGTTTTTTTTTATATAACAGTCCTCAATCATACTGTAGGCCCTACATCTTTTTAAAAATATTTTTGAAAGAAATTGAACTTAAAAAGTTGTTTAACAAAATGTTTTAAAATAAGCTGTATTAATATCAAACCTAGACTACACATATAATAATTGGTTCTATAGTCAGTGTTATGTTTAAAATTTAAACACGCTACATTTAAAAAGACCATATCCTTACTTTTACTTCGAATCGTTTTACAAACTTTCTGCTTGGCAAACCTAGATATGATATTATCAAGATCAATATTTTTAGCTACAGATTTTTTCTGGAATGTATAACTAAAGTACATGGCCTTGCCTGGATCATGGTGGATCTCAGTTAACTCTTTATAAGTTTGAGTTTTGTAAGACTTCACTCACAAGAAGCTACAGACACACAGCGAATCCCTGTCTCCGTCCCACTAATCACCTTTATTGTCCTTACTCACAACAGTCACAAACCTACTCCGATATGTATCACAGTAAACCTACTGTTCGACTCAACTCCTGTTTATCGTATTATTAATTTTATGAAATGGCCAATAAACTATCTACAAAATTTTATTTTAATAATTAATAAAATGGCAGTAAGCAAATTGAACGTTTTACATCTCTTTGAATGTGGAACCTAGTGCGGGCCGCTGACACAATGATCTTTTTTTTTATGTTTATTATGTAACATGTAAATGTAATACCCATTTGGTTAACACTTTCATTAAAACCAGTAATTATTATTTCAGTGGATGCTAAAGTGGCAGAGAGGAGAGAAGAACGTAGAGGAAGGTTTAGTGTAGTTACTCAAGAAGCTCCTAGTTTACAATTACTTCACACAACAACTGACTGTGATATTCCAAATTCACAACTTTCATCTCTTACAGCTACTCCTTCACAGGTACTTCTATGTTCTAGAGTATAATATAGCATTCTTCATATATTGCTTTTCAATCATTTATATTTTGAATACAGCTTTTAACACATATTGAAGAACATTCAATTTTATAGTTCAACCTTATTTAGGAATTCATTGCTTGTTTTCACGATCCCAGATGGCGGGCAATAGCTGGCTTCCAATTATTGGAATACAATAGTTGGTTTGTCCAGTTGAACACAATTTGTCCACTCAATACAAATGATTGGCACAACAGTAGTCATGAAGCTGAGTGGGCAACCTCTATAGTGTATAATCAAAATTAATATGGCTTTAAATAGTCTCTTTTTCAGTAACGAATCGTGCGAGGTGCTGTTTGCAATTAGAGATGAAAAATGTCTGGTCAAGTAAATGGCTTTTGAGAAAAGACACGCACGGTGTATCATCTGAAGTGAGTTGTGATTGAAAGACCCATCAGAATTTGAAAGTACTATGGAGAACGTCAATTTAGGCCTAAGTCTCAGCACCTCAAAAACCCTTGATTATTTTTTTACAGAATGTTGTGTTGGTCTCACAAACACTGCTTTTCTTTGTACAGTTTAACAAACTTTACATTAAATTTATATCGTGACTACATTTCAATAGTGTTCTCTAAAAACAACTAATTTGAATAAATGCAGACAAGCAAGAAAACACACAATAAACTATAAGAATCTTTCACTTGACTGGGGCAAACAGTTGGCATGTCACCTTCACAGGATACCAACGCTGCTGCCGTCTAAATTTTTGCGGAGTTATGGAATAAAGATCAGCTGTTCTTTTCCAATCATTGGAAGCCAGCTATTGGCCTGCAGAATAGCATGGGAGTTAAAACAAAATATGGTGCAAAATTTAAAATATTTTTTTTTTCTAATTGTATACGTTGGAAAAATCTAGTTTTGACCGCAGTGCAACAACCCTCATAGGGGGATATTGATTAGGAAATTGAAATTTACATAAAGGTAGTGTAATAAACATAACTTTTTCTTTAACTTGTTGATGTTTTTTGTTTGTGGTTTAGGGTTTTTTCTTTATTAACCCTTTGCGCTCTGTGTGGCCCTTAATGACACGACTGACAGCTCGGATAAGTTGTTACAGCTCCATGCCTAAAGCTTGGGCTAACCATGCATAGTGGTCCTTCTGCTTTCTCACTTCAAATCAGCATTCTCAGTTACATTGTTTATGGGTAGAGCTCAGAATTAAATGGATTACCTTTTTATTAAAAAACTAAGATCTTTATTGCCGTTTTAACACTAAACTCAACTTTTTTCTAAATTTATTCATTTGTTTTTAATCATGCACATGTTTATTGATTTAAAAAGCAGCCTTATATTTTATTTTAACCTATTCGCTTAAAGTTTTTTTAATACCAGACCGGGCTAAAAAAACGATTTTTTTCTGGGCGTTTTCACATAGTTTACTATATTTTTATTTCTACACAGAATTTGGTATTTTTGTATAAAATGTTGTTATTTTTCTAATCAGAATTGACTGTATGTTTGAAAAATTTACATTTTATCCGTTAAGACTCAAATTTATTATTAAATGACCTTATGTGAAAAAAAGATAACAGATAGTGTCTTATTATGAAAGACACTTTCATCCAATTCCTTACCTCACTCATCAACAAATAAAAAGTTACACATTTTATTATAAAACAACACTTTGCAATTGAATAATTGGGTTCAAAGTAATCAAAACATGTTGTAAGATGACAATGTAAATAAACAAAACAATCAGCTGTCAACACAGAGTTTGCATCGTCAGCTGGTACATTGAAATTTTCAGCCAATCGTTTTTGCCGATTGGGCAGGCCATGGAAGATGAAAATACAACCAAAAGAAAGCTTAAAGTTTGTAGAACAAGATGCATATGCGATCTGTTGGATATTTTAGGAACTAACTTGGCTAAAACCGGATTTAATTTTGGACGGCGATTTGCCGTCATTTCACACAATGGCAACCGAGAGCGGGACGGCGGATCGCCGTCATTATAAGCGAATGGGTTAATAAATATTTTACTGCATTTAAAAAAGTTTTGTATTATCGTAAATATTTATAAAATCTTACTATTTTAAAGCATTATTTTTAATGCAAAACCTTTTTTCATGAACACTTAACAATCAAAACAAGTACATTATCAATAGTTTAATTTACGTGACATCATAAGCAATGTTTAAAACAGAATGATATAAAGTTGTACAGCATAATCCCACTGTCTAGAAATTCTAAGAATAAAACCTATAACTCGAAAAATGTATAAAATGGTGGATAAGTTGTTGTCTTCAGGTAGTTCAACATTTTTCCAAACGATTAAAGCGCTTATCGGGAATTTAAATACAAATTAAACATGTGTATAAGACAGAAATACAAAACACAGGGCCACTACGGGTAAGACAGTCGAGGCATGGACGAATGAAGTGAGAGGCCACTACAGGTAGGAAAATCGAGCCGTTGACGATTGGAGAGAAGCCACTACAGGTAGGACAATCGAG
>JAGFPH010000524.1:425527-435762 GCA_018207615.1 Philaenus spumarius
TTATAATTGAAAAACAAGTTTTTTTGTAAAAAATTAGTTTTTATGAAAACAATTAGTTTTGACACCAACTTGTACAAAATTGCCTCAACTATTTATTTTATTGCTTAACAACAGGATTATGTAGATCAAAACTAGTAAGAAAAGCTTTTTTCAAAACTGATTGGTAATATTGGAATCACTCAGGTTCGAAACAAAAGTTCCGTCGCCACTAACATCATTTTGTAACAAACTGCCGTCGTCTTCGTTCATTTTATTTCACAACAATCATTATTATTATAAAAAGAACAACATTCAAAAATAAACTATGAAATTGCACACGATAACCTAGTACAACAAAACTAAACAATGCGTAAGCTCACTGAAACACTGCGTAGTAAGTTGGAACCAAACAACGGCGAGAGCAGACAGCTGTTTACAGACCGGCCAAAGACGGCAAACATTACATTTTCTAAGATTTATTTACCACAGAAACTGAACTCAAATGGTCCTAAAAAATTCCACAGATAGCAACACATCTCAAACTTCAACAATAGCGGTCATCAAAGTAACTACGTCTGTTCAAATGCAATCAAAGAATGTTATCATAGCGAGTTCGGGGCTCGCCCGACATAGGAGTTCGTGCGGATCAGTAGGGTGCGGGGCTGTCCCGACACTCGAGTGAAAAGGGTTAAAATAAGTGCGCGAAAGCGGCATTTACAACTTTTGGAAAAGAAATCTTTCTTGAAGCCATTTCATGTGATATTGAAATATTTCAGAGATTTTATATAGTGTCTCCTTTTTTATGTCAAACTTTTAATATAATTTTGTTCCATATCATTTAAGTTAACGACACTGTAATCTACTGTCAAATCACATGTACAGTACTATGCTTAATGTAAAATATTAATCACAGTGCAATAAACTGTCTTTGACAGTGCATCATGCTTGCTACTGCTTGCCATTACAACAATGTCTTAAATATTCTGCTTTATAAATGATTGCATATTTATTTTTCATTAACAAGTATCGTGAATTGGTTTATAGTGAATCATTTTAATTTCAGGAAAATTTAATGAACATAACGACTTTATGTAGTATTTTATTTTAAACTAATACAGTTTTAACATTTTGATCCACTTTTTACTTCTAAATAACTGTTTTCATATTCAAAGTGGATAAGTACTTTTTTCTAATCTTTACATTATAAATCTCATCTTCAGGTGTTTGTAATTAAAATATACACTAACACATAAATCACATTAACGAACGCAAAATGAATTGAATTAAATTTGCCACAACTGATTGTAGATAGTCAAAACGATATCACGGAATCAATACAAAATATGGACACTATTCATAACTGCAGTGCAGGTATAAATTATTTCACACAAAACTCTTAAACCATACAAGTCTTTGTAGACTTTAGAAGGACACAACCAAAGAGGAATAAAAACTTCAATCTATGGCCTTACTTTACGTTGGAAAAAAACTAATTTTATTAAATTTCCTTAAAATACAGGAACATGGTTTCATTTGTAAAGTTTTTTTTCTTTTTTAAACTAGTTTACATTGATTTTTTCTGAAACCCCTGTTAATTGTAGTGTTGTTTTACTATGTTAATAAACCATCTTCTTTGCTCCACTATTTGTACTAGTAAGTTTCTCAAGCTGATGATATAGGTCATGGACCATCTAGCTTTACAAGAAGTCATAACCAAGGAAAACTATTAAAAACAATCTTCCACCACAAAAACTAATTATGAATATTTATTTTGCGATCAGGACAAAGGCCGTTCACTCAGGCAGAGAAAAATTGGGACTGGTGTCCGTCCGCCTTCGATTGAAACGTGGAATAAACTTCCACAAGTAGTTGACGATAAAGATTTATCAAAATGGTCAAGCGATGGGAATATCAATGTAGATCTTAAAGAAACTGAACCCACAATTAGAAAATTTAGTGTCGGTGCGCCTGTTCGAGCTTTGTGCACAGAGCCGAGAGATTTGTTACGTGCAAAATTGAAAAACACTCGAAGTTTGATCAATCTTGGTGGAGAGGAAATGTGGAATTCAGAAGGAACGCAAAACGGACAGATATGGGGGAAAGAAATGGATGAAGCTTTTATCCGACAAATGACCGCAGAAATTATTCCCAATTTGCTTGAAATTCGAGCGAATAGTTGGAACGATTTGTCTCCTCGGCAGCCACACTACAAGCCTTGGTTTGACGCAAAACCACAAGTGGTAAGATCCAAAAACAGAAGAGTGGTGCTGGTGAATGGTGTGGCATAGCTTTGTAATTTACTAATTTGGGTTCAGCTCATTAACGCAATCTCATTGGCTCTTAACTCGATAGCTTGTAAAAAATAATATCCCGTCTTTCATTTGTTCATTATAATAAACAGTTTAGTGGAGTATAGATTTGTTAACTCTTTAACATAATCCAAATATAACATTTTGATGGTCCGGGATATTTTTTATAATAACAGTATAATCTCGATTTACAATTAAAATTGGCTAAAGGTGAAATCCCAACAGAGGTTTTAGAAAAATATGATTTTATCAGCACGCGGCATGAGAAAAATCTAAGGATAAGTTGTATGCCACGAAACAATATATCGAGCATATTCTAGGTACAGTAACCAATTAATCGTAATCGAGATTATACTGTTACATGTACTTTGTTATGATGTATTTATGTTTGTAACTTAATATGGTGTTTTATTGTAATCACTTTAGTTTACCTATTTTGTTTTCGTAATTTAGTATAAATTAGACAACAAATTTTATGTTTTACACTTCAGTCGTATAGGCATCACATTTTGTTTTGCACTGCATAACATCTTGATGATGCTAGCAACCTCATAAGCAAAAGGAAAAATTTTAAATCATACTACTTTAAAAATGGGTTATAATGGATAAAAACGAACTAAAAGTTATTTAAACAAGTGGTATAATATTTATATGGTATATTGGAACATTTACAAGAGCTGTTCAGAAGTTTAAGTTCAATCACAGGATGCCATAGTAACACAAATTTTCAATCCATTTTTTTGTCCTAGTAGTGAGCTTGCAACTACCTCCAGTTGTGAGGTTTATATGGTGATTCGATTTCTGCAGCAGTATGACACAATGTTACTGATATTAATTGCCGACTGCGTTTATAGTTTATGGCTAGACATTATTACTATCAGTGCTATGAGACATTGGTGTGTAAGATTCAGGTATGGGCGTTCTGAAGTGCATGTCGAAGGAGGAAAAAAGGTTCAGCTCTGAAATAAATTATTCAGAAGGTTTAGCAAACCATTCATTCTGAGCTTTCAGAGGAGTTTCCGAACCTCTCTATATGAAATTATTACTGACAAATTGAATTTCTTCACCCTGAGCAAGATGGATGCCTACGCAGTTAACTCATTATTTGTTATGTTTGTGAATCTTGATACCAAGGCTCAATCAACACAATGGATATATCCTCAGTTCCAAAAAAAACAATAATAAACCTCAAACACATTCAAGTTTTAAATGATGGTTTTAGTGTTTTGCGATTGAAACTAAGTTTTGCCTAATTTATAGAATAATTTATAAAATTATTATGAAACACTAGAAAAGCTTCGGAAGTCAATTGAAAAACTAACAAAGCGTTTATTGGCCAAATGAAAGTTTATTTCTGAACAACTCTTGTTTGAGGTATTTTCGCTCTCTGACATCACCATCAAAATATCTTTCTTTCTGGGGGAGACTACCAATAAAGGCATTGTTCATGTTTTTTTTTTTTTACTTTTACTTGTACAATGAATTAATCTATTATTGTTTTTGTCCCGCAAATAAAGAATAGAGCTGTTTTTGATGTTATAACGTGTAGGATAATTAATACAGTCGATCCTGCATAATTCAGAGTCAAAGGACCATCCAAAAACTCTAAATAGACAAAATTAAATAAAATGGTAAATACATAACTTTACTGAAAAGTGTCTTAGCAATGAACCAACAGATTACATTTAGGGATATTAATATACAACAGAAAACATTGAAAGGTTGCTCAAATTAAGCAAAATATAAGACTAAAAAAATATCAAAAGTTTTATTTGTGTGTCACTTCGTTAGGTCTAATATACATTACTGAACTTATTTACATAACAAAACATCTTAAAATCTTTGTTTTTTTACAATTTAGTTGCAAAGTCACTAGCAATTTCTGACTTCTTCATTAACACTTTCTCCACGTCTATACATACAATAGCTACTTTTTTGTCAAAAGTAAATGTCTTGTATTAAACAAAGATAAAGTCATGCAACATGACTCATCACTTAAGCCAAACGAATACACAAATTAAAGATAGGGAAGGTAAACATTACGCACAACGACAAATACGTACTGATACAATAGTCCCTTATTTGACATACAATATTTTCTTTGTCATGTAGTAGTAGGCCAGGAAACCTGATATGTGGGTAATGCTTTTTTAAAGGCAGTGTATAAACATTTTGCAATGCCTGAAAATCTAAATAATTGATTCACCATAACATTACTTCAAACTATCTACAGATAAAATTCTAATTGTTGATGATTTTTTTTTAAATTGTGGTACATAGAGAATTCTTGGAACTTTTGAATTTAAAATATTAGAATTACTCAGTCATTATTTTTATAAAAATAAGTTTGTGGCCACATTGAAATCTACCAGGTAATAATACATATTCTTTTTGTTTACAGATAACTTTCTTAATTTATCTTTGAAAACTAAAGTTTGATTTCAAAAGAATTTGACAAACATTTCTATTGCTTATTTTATCCTCCATATAAAGATTAGTTTTCTTGATTTTTCATTCCTTTTGTTTTGTTCTGAAAGCAATTTAATCACTTGTTGTTTAATAAATTTAATTCTATCTCATAATATTAGTTTTTGAAATTTGTTTATGTGCTAAGAAACGTTGCAATTATTTCATGTCTCAATGTGTTATTGAGTTTGTTTACGTGTTAATTTCAAAGTGTGGGTTTCCCTTTGCTTTTAATTTTAGAGATATGTGCAGTTCTTTATTTACGTATTTTGTTGAGGTTTAACTAATTAATATTAATGTATGTTTAGTGTTATTTGTATCACTTGTAGTTTGGTGGAGTGTTTTTGTTTTTTCAACAAATTATAAATAATACAGTAAATTTTTAATAATTAAATCATCTATGTTAGTTTTAGACTTTTAAACAGAAAACGCTAAAATTATGGTGTTGTTTCTATAGATGAAAATAGAATCTATCTTGTTTCAGTGGCAAATTTCCTACTTTATGTTAATGGTTTTGATTAGAGTCTATATTTTATATTTCTGTCTTTTTTCTAAAAACAACATTTAACATTATTTTTTTTTGCATTCAACTATTTTTTCTATTAAAAAGATAATTTAGGAGGAACTCCTCTTATTTGATTTCCACAAAATCAGAATAGATTAGATTTTTTGAGGACGACTCCTTCTTGGAGAAGGTTTTCTTGCACATCAACACTTGGTTTATTGTGCCCCCTGTGTTCCGAACCTAGTACGTTAGAAGCCTGTACACGTTGTGAGGTCCAGGATTTTCTCCACCAAGTACATGTCTTCTTCGTCCCCTGGTTGCTGGATTCCAAAGAGCCCCCCCTTCTGTGCTCCAGAATCCTGCAATCAAATATGACTTGTCTTGCTGACTCTTCGGCCTTATCAAAGCCGACAGCGTTGGTCACCTTCAAGGATTCCAACGGTTGATAAGTGTTTCCTGAACTGATGATGTTCAGTAATGAACCCTATAGCTCTTTTGAGCTGTAGTCGGTTTAACTTGATTGGGCATTTGGTAAGCTTAGTGTTTGGTGCCTTGATCAGTCGTTTACTCTGTGTGCCCGTATAATCTATACGATTTATGGTGTTGCTCTTCCCTGGCCCAATTTTTTACTGTACTCTTGTACTCAATGTAATGCAGCACATTGATTCCTGCCCTGGTGTGCAGCACACTTAAAAGGTGTGGAAGCTCCTTTTTTTGCATGAGCATCTGCCATCTCATTTCCTGGAAGGCCATGCTGTCCTGGCACCCCATCATCCAGCACCCGTCATAACCCGTCACCAATTCCACCATATTCAATGTGGATAGTCTGATTAGTGTTGAGAGGCACTCCTTCACCAGTCTGAATGTGACTTGTACTGAGCGCTTTAAGACAGCGCTTGACAGTCAGAGAATATTAGGACATGTCTATTCCTGTATCCTTTCAACAATCCTAAGTGTACGCAAGCAGTGATTGCTAAGATTTCTGCCTGGAAGACTGTACAGTGCGTCCCAAGACTCACACTGATATTTTTCCATGGTGATGCACTGTATATGCCATAGCCAGAATTGCTGCCCATCAAAGACCTGTCTGTCTGTGACCTGTGACTAGAGTTCCTTTGGCAGATCCTGGTTTACTGTGAAGAGTCGACAGTCTCGGAGTCTCGGTGTGCATTGCGTCAGTCACCAGCGAGTTTTTAAGTATGGTGTTTCCAATGTCGGAATGTCCTTCTCCAGGCATGCCCTTCCGCCATTCGTTCACACTCGTTAGTCTGTATGCAGACTTCCTTGCCTCCGACATTATGTGGATGTCTATAGGCGGAAATGAAAGAAGCACTTCCATAGCCGCTGAAGCGCTACTTCTGAAAGCTCCAGCTTAGTGTTTAAAACATTACATAATAAAAACCGACTAAAACTCAACAATTAGACTTATAATTTAAAATTTTACACTTTTTAGGGGGAAAACCAATAAAATTTTTAAATGCAGGAAATGCTTATTAAAATTTATACTTACCTGTCTATTAACATTGGTGGCAATTAACTAGGTAATAATAGACTAGAATATGAATGTACAAAATTGATGTAATACATAGACAAAAAGGAACCATGTCATTTTACTTACTAGTCTAACAAGCAAAACAATGAAATCTCCTACGCTTTACACAAATATTTTCTAATAACACACTAGCCTAAACAAATTAGGTATATGCAAATATTTTTGTCGAATCTCAACACCAGGTCGAATCTTAAGTGAAATCAAAATTCAATAGTTTTAGTTTCCTTTTAGCTATTTTTTAAAAAAATTTATGATTTAGTTACCGTCTGCATCTTAAATTTGTAATAATTTAATAAAATACCGTTAAAAAGTAATTTGAAGTACAACAGCGAATGTCCGTTGAAATAAAAAGGCACTCAAATGCCAAATTTTATGAAATGCTGCTGTTGAAACAATATTTAATATACAGGAGCTAATACCCGTGAAAGAAATCGTTGCCCGAATACAATTTGTGCCGATTTTATGAACTACCGGTGTTAAAATATTATTTAAAATACAATGGCAAATACCTGTGAAAGAAATTGAAGCCTGAACACAACTTGCGCTAAAGTTATGAAATACCGAGATTAAAACAATTTAAAATATCACTAAGAAATGAATGATCTAATGCAATTAGCATTAATTTTTATTAAATATCAGCTTTAAAAACATATAAGAATATGACAACTTAATACGATTTGCTCTAATTTAGATATTAAATCGCAATTTAAATTGCAACGAGAGAAAGTGATACACAGATGTGATTTGCGCTAATTCTATGAAATATCGCGCGTAATTTAAATATGAACTTAATTTAAACATTAGTGTACAATTTTAAGTAAAAGTCAAGTTCAGTCAATTTAGTGAAGAGGTCATTTTTAATCAAAAATAATTCTAACTGGCTGGGAAACAATGCTTTAATAAATACTAGTGGTAAGGGTTAATACAATAAATTTATTTATAAAGAAACTTCTCCACTCTCTAAAATCTCTCATTTCCGGACCTTTAAGATCTTTAAGGAAGTTAAAAAATGGACTGCAGCCTCATATTTACTTCGGATGTTTTCTGTATGTACATCAATGTTACGAGCTGAAGAGGTTTCAAACTTGTAACATAAAATTATTCTTAAAATGTACATACCCGGGAAAGTTAGAATACCAAGTTTTTTAAAAACACTTCTGCAAGAATTTTCACAATTTATATATGAGCCATAATATTTACTGCATGCATCTATAGGCGAAATACCCTTTGGTTATTTCTTGTCCCCATAGTTCAATCCTATAGCTTCAATGAGAATAAAGTAGTCCAAAGTATGCAATTCTCAGAACTGATCCAAAGCTCCAAGTAATAAGCTTTCTAAACTGAGTTTTTTATACAATTCGTTACAATAATATGATCTTCTCAAGTAAAGACTGCGTACAATCAAGTGTAAGTTCTAAGAATTTAATTGATGATACATTTATTTGCTCATCTAATATTAGGCTAGGACAAAATATATTAATATTAGACTTTAAGTTAGAAAAGATTCACTTGATGGTGAATGACTGAATTTTATCAATAACATTTGTTGAACTGCAACCTTTAAACAACATAAAATAACCTTTAAACTTTACGTCAACTAATTTGGTAGTTGTTCAGTGACTTTGTAACCACAGTGGTTTTCATTATGTTGCTTGGAATATTCTGGTATCACTCTTGTTCTGACTTCAAAATTCACAATTCTTAGCTCTAAATCTGCACCATTTCTTGACCATTGAGAAAAATATACTGTATTGTGTATAAAACTTAAACCCCATTTGTGTATTGAAAAGTGATAGAAAGGTTATTTCCTTTTTTTAATAGTTTTGTTATGAATATGTGTGATTTAGTACAAAATGTCTTGTTTTCTGTATTTGTGATTCATTTTAGAATATTTACAGTCTTTAGGTTACCATTTAACTTCTTGTTCACTGATGTTTAATTTTTAAATATGTATTTCATGAAATTTGATTGTTATGTCAGATAACATTGCAATTTAATTATGGTTACAGAACGTTACTGAAGCTATTTCAGAAGCTCCAGGGATTCCATTTGTTGATCCTTCCAATGAAGAACTGCGTACTCTTCTGAAGAGGTAAAGCTAGTATACTATTGATTTTTAATGTAAATGGGTGCTACTGATCATCTATAAAGTAAAAATAATTATGTATATTCAGTAGTTTCTATAAGGATGGTTATCCTTGTAGAGAGGCCTTGCCAATTACTGCAGACTTACACATTTCGTAATTACTGTACGAATTACCACATTCACCAATACAGTAATTTATTCAAATTTAATTCTTAAGTTTTGTGAGTTTTTTTAGCGAATTTCCATAGGAAAGATTGAGTGTCTATTGCAGTGACTCTTATGGTTAGACCTAAGGTCGGGAGTAGTCAATGAGCACCGATCTAGTCCTCAGAGTTTTGGGGTGCCATTAAAAATGTTCAATAATATCTGTTGGCACTCTAGCAGTCGCATTTTACTTCCGATTCTGTCCAAAATTTGGTACACACGTTTGTTTTCTAAAGTGGCTCAAACGAGTTCGTTAGCCAAAAAAATCCAACAACCGGAAGCACTTTTTAACGGAAGTAAATTTGTTTCAACATTTTTCATGCTTGAATGAAATTTTTTCGGGGTTTATGTACAAAAATAAATATAGGAGATTATTCTGCACATTTTGTTTTTTTTAGACGACCTTATAGTCTGTCTGGTTAACTGAAAATCAATCAAAACGTAAAATATCATAAAAATAACATAAAAAGCGAGCGATGCTAAACAGTTCATAATCCGTAGGCGTAAAATCCAGGTGCAAACTGGCAAAGCACAGTCTGTAATCCAAGGCCGCAAGGTTATTATTTTATTTTAATATTTTTTTAGTTGAAAGTTAGGCTATATAATTTCTTAGTTAAGTCTACCGTATTCCTAATGTTCTTAATTATTTTGGATTTTTATAGAAAAATTAGTAAATACAGAAATTATATACAACAAATGTTGTTTTCATTTTCCAATAATTAAAACTTGACATTTTTGTGGAATTTAGTTTACTCGTATGTATCTCTTCGAAGGAAAATAATTGTCATCATGAAGGTAGAAGTAAAAAAAAAGAGAAAATAAATAATAGGGCTAAAATATTGAAAGCGTTTATTTATGTACAAGAATAAGTTTTATTTACAAAATCAGTAAACACTTTAAAAAAATGGAAAGTAGCAATACTTATTGTTGCTTCAAGACATTACACGTAACAAAGCTTAGAAACATTATCTCTAGATACGGTTTAGTAAATTGAAATACAACTTGTGGTCATTAGGGTTTGCTTTTTTTGTTATATAAAAAATCAGCCATATAAAAAAAATGTAATACTTTTATTCTGTGTTTGTTAAAACCTACAAAGAACGGACTATCGCTTAAGCCAAAACAATGTAAACT
>JAGFPH010000524.1:435862-448421 GCA_018207615.1 Philaenus spumarius
TAATAAGCTTTTCAATGGTGTATTACATGACCTACCTTTATATTTGAAATTATTAACCCTCCCAAAATCATAGAGGTTAAGATATGTCAACAAATTTGTCCTGTTATGCAACTCAAGATATATAAAAAGTTTTGTTAACTTATTTTCAGTAACAAAAATACTAAAAGGGGTTAAAGGGACTTTATGAACCCTCTGTATTTCTAATGTATTGCAGCCTATGATGTTCAATCATGTACCCAATAATGGCTATAAATAAATAAAATTATCAACCTAAATACTGCAGTATTTCAGATCATTTACTTGTCATATGTATTTTAAAGCTCCTATAGTTCTGAAGTTTTTAAAATGTAGGTTGAAATTTGCTGAATTAAGAATAGCAAAAGATTAATTTGAGAATTTCAAAACTAGTGTTCCTGTATTGTCATCTATTATTCACAAGAAGTAGATTATTTTTTTTATTAAAAAAATATGAATGAAGGATAAACATTACAATACATGAGACTGATTCAAAAAGTATCTTACTGTAGGCCAGTAAAACGTAGATAGTGTTTTCCAATCCTAATCTTCCAGCAGTCCAGTCCTGCTCTTTCAGTATGGTTACTAAATGTGCTGTGTTGTTTGTCATTATATTAAATCGGTTACTTTTCAGTGGCATTTTCAACTTGGGAGACAACCTGAAATCGCTAGGAAAAGGCTTCGGTTTTCTGTGCTTGACCATGAAATCCTGTATTACGAGGCAAAGTCAAAAAGTAAAGGGAAATTTTGATTTCCCTCCGAATGAATCACATGTATGGCAGCACTGATAACTCATAACGTCTATCAGCTGTTCATTGAAAGTATTGCATCATTGTTAGAAGTTGTGATTGTGTTTAAAAGACTGTGTGAAATGAGTTCTCCTTTGTCCGATTGCACCAAGGAAGAAATGCAAACAGTAATACGTTTCCTCAATTCAGAAGGTGTGAAACCAGCAGAGATTATTCGTCAAATGTAGCGGCAATATAAAGAGAGTTGTTTAAGCGGAAGCAAGATCTACGAATGGATTGATCGCTTTAAATGTGTTAGGATTTCTCTGTGTGTTGAACAGCGGTCTGGTAGGTCTTTCACTTCAAATACTAATTATAATATTGAAGCGGCTAAACAAATGATCTCGATAATCGACGATTTGATAAAATTGCAAGTGAGTTAAATGTAAGACTGGCTCAGCATATTCAATCATCCACGATTCTCTAAACTTTTGAAAAGTCTGTGCTCGCTGGGTTCCACGTCAATTGACCAGCATCCACAAAGAAAATCGTTTGAAAATTTCCCAGAAGCATTTGGAACGTTATGAAAAAGAAGGAGACTCGTTTCTTAACCGAATAAGAACCGTTGATAAGACATGGGTCCATCATTTTGTACCAGAGAGTAAGTGACAAAGTTTGTTGTGGAAACATCCTTCATCTCCCATAGCAAAAAGTTCAAAACTCAGATGTTTGCAGGAAAGGTTATGATCTCGATATTCTGGGATATAGAAGGTCCAATTTTGGTTGACTTCAAAACCTAAAGTTCAAACAATAAAAATAGTGACAGCTACTTTAGTGTAAGCTATACTGCGTTTATTGAAGCCAAAAGACGTGGTAAACTTTCAAAATGTGTGATTTTGCTGCAGTATACTGCTCGACCATATACGGGCAAAAACACAGTCCTCTTGCCTTCAAAATCTTGATTTTCAGCTGTTGGACTACTCTCCAAATAGTCCAGACCTGGCTCCAAGCGATTTTCATCTTTTTGGCCCATTAAAAGAACAATTGCGAAGGAACCATTGTCAATCTGATGAAGATGCCATTGAAGGGTGCAAAATTTTTTGAATACGAAACCAAAAACCTTCTTTCAGGAAGGAATTAAAATGCTCGTTAAGAGATGGACTAAGTGCATAGAAGTAGGAGGGGATTAAGTTGAAAAGTGATGATACTATTATTTATGTAAGTACAATAAACATATAGATTTTTCAATTTCACTTTACTTATTGACTTATCCTTGTAGATACAATAACTGACTTGTTTGAGAGCTGGTCTCTTGCTGAAATAGGATCAGAAGACAATGAGGTATGAAAACACTGCTCAGCATCTCTGCCCTACTTGCTATGCACTTACCGAGTCTTGGATTCACCAAGACTATTTGGGTGTTCAAAGAGTAGCAAAAGGTGTACCAAAGTTGCTTTCATTTGAACAGAAAAATATCAATGTTTATGTTCCACTAGACATCCTGGACTTTGTTAACGGTGATACTAACTTCCTTCCTAAAATTGGGATGGAGTATTTTTTTTAGCACAAACTTTGCAGCCAGTTAGTGAATTTTTAATTTGAATGTTAAAATCGTGTGTATAGAACTGTCACTAATTCTTATGTCATTTGTAAATTGTTGGACAGTCATCCATTGAGTTTCCATTACCAAACTTCTGTACTCATGTTAATAATGTCATTTGGATTTCCGCTTGTTGATGGCATACTCGAAAGCTTATCAATCTCAATTGATGTTCTACTATTTTGAAAATGATTACACTTCTCTATCCATAGCTTCGTTCTCAAAAGTCTGTTTACTCTTACTAATTGTTATCTTTTGAAAATCAACAAGGTTTTGGCAGAACTTGTTGTAATAACGGTGTTCAGTACGTTATGTGAATGTACAAAATAAAAATATGACAAACACATTTCTATTGATTCAATCTAAAATGTCACAAGAACGTATGCATATTAAGTACAAATTACAAACAAAAAAAGCAAAAAATGGCCTGAGATCTGGTGAAATAGCATTGCCACTTCTAGGGGGAAAGAGAACACTGGCACTAACGTGAATTAGCCTTTTGCCCGCCCCATAGAGACTGTAGGAGGAGTGTTACTGCAGACTCTCCCTGGACAAAGTACTGTATAATTGGAAATCTGTTTGTTTTTCCAGTGATTTGTAATTTGTTTAAATTATTGTAATTTTTTTTCTTCGATAATTACATATTGAAGAAAGCTTTAGTTCTTTTTAATAACTTAGGACTTTGTATTTGTTTTACAGGCAACATATGGAACTGGAGGCACTTCAGAGGCGACATAGAGAAGAAGTCGAAGCTTTGTGTCGTCAGTTAATGTCTACACCTTTTGATTCACAATCATCACCACCTCTACACAATCTATACTACCAATCTGCTTGTCCAGGTAAATATTATAGGGAAGTCTTTTAAGTTTACATATTATATATAAACTTCTGTCCATCAATTTTTTTTTTTTTTAAGATATAATTCCAGAATAAATAGAGATATTAATATCAAAATATTTTATAGCATATGTTTGAAGTTTCTTAAAAAAGCTTATAGTTTATAACAATTTTAAAATGGAGGCTGGTTCAGTTAATAATTAACTACTTACCTTTATGTTTAGGCTTATGAACATTGAGCACATTTAAGCAGCTAGTCGTTACTGAAGTTAATTCTGACTTCATTGTCTTCATCTTGGTTTGCTATAGACTTTTTCCGTCCTTTTTGTCCTAATGACAGTATCAAATAATATTAAATTGGAAGGATAGTTGGCCATTTAGTAGAAATAGTGATGTCCTCTTTAGCTTTGTATATTTCATATTCTTCCAAAGTATGTGTGAAGTATTCTTGTACACAATGTAAGATGTTCATATTTGAATTAAAATTACAGTAGGTGTAACTTTATTGTTTCAAATTAAATTTCAGAAAAAACTTTCCATTTACAAAACTACTGCAAAAGACTCTTTAACCCTAGAACTAGCATGGTTAAAGCTAAAATTGAAAAGCCCGTTTATAGCGTTTTGCAAGCATATTTTTAAAAATTCGCCAAAAATAGTAAATGACCCCAATCCAAAGTGTTCAATAGCTTTTTTGTAGAAGAAACTTCAAAGAATTCAAATATGCCACTAAAAATTAGTTTCTTTTGAAATTGTAAAAGTTATTAGCTTAGAAAGCAAAAAGTGTTCAGAAACGGAAGGAAAAAACCCAACTTTATGCCTAAATAAAAAATAGTAAAACTTTTTTGTAATTTTATTCAAAATATACAAAAGTTTTGTAATTTAGTTCTAAATATGAATGTGTAAATATATATTTTAATTTCAAAAATTTTCAGTTGAAAATAACAATTTTTATGTTCCAACTACAAAAACGCTAAAAAAATAGGCCTATTTTCAAAACGAATAGGCCTATTTATTTTTTACTCCAAAATGAAATTTTATTATACCAAATTGTAGAGAATAAATGATAGAATTGAACTGTAAGATTGTAAATTACAAAAAACCTTACATTTTCTAATCAGATACAACAGAACAAACAAAAGTGTATAAACTTTCCATGATTTTTACCAAAAATCCTATAAACAAAGTTGTATAATGTTGAAGAAATATTTTTGTAATTTTTTTCGAGATATAAAACAGTTGTAGAAAATAGTTATAAAGAAAAATCGGTGGAAAAAAAATGTCATACACTTAAAAAAAAAAACGCATTACGATCTCATATAAGGGTAAATCTGTCAAATTTAGGTTAGGTTAGGCAGATTGCTAAATATTAGTATTATGTCTAAAAACCACTATATATATTTGTAACATGTATAAATAACTAAACTAAATGTAGATTTTTGCTATAGTTATTTTTGACCGAGCGTAAGCGAGTTCTCCGTTTTAACTCGACCGTTCGGCATTTCGTCTGTGTGTCTGTCTCACGTTTACGGCCAAACGCCTTGACCGATTTTGATGAATGTTCCTTATTCCTAGACCGTGCCATGTATATATACGGTTTTTTCTATTTTTCATTTTTAACCCCTTAAATAAAATAAAAATGGCGGCCGGACCGTTTCTCTCAGTGTAAGCTTTTTTCCAAAGCCAGTTTGTGGCTTAACCGTAAGTCGAATTTAAAAACTAATGACATTTTGCTAAATTAAATTTTAAACAAAATTGTATTCTTGATTTTTTTCCGTATCTCTAACGGTAAGCTCACAAAATGGCCATAAACTTCGAATTTGTTATAAATCGTCCAAGTTTTTGTATTTAAACCATGTTTTTATACGTTTATTCTAAACCAATTCAAAAGTGTTCCATAGCTTTTGTGTAGATAAAGGCATAGATCATGAATAATAAATAGATCTTGCATCCATACGGGGGCTGTGTTCCGGAAAAAAGGTTGTCGCGAAAATAGTACATGATCGCGCCGCGAGGTAGCACTAGGGAGAAAGCATTGGTAGTATTGGTGTTTTAAACAGCTTCCTTCGTTTCCCCAATAGATAGCGCCAAAAAAGTCGAATTTCCAGTGGAACAAAATATTGCATTGGATCGGAGTTCTATTAGGTTATCCAAATACAATGATAAAGGTTTAAAGAATTCATATATGCAAGTAAAAAAATTATTGAAGTAAAATTAAGAAAGTTATTAGCTCAAGAAACAATCACGTTCAGTAACGAAAGGAAAATGTTTTACTTTAGGCCTACATAAAAAGTAGTAAAAATTATTGTAATTTTTTTCATAAATGTAAAAAAGTTCTGTAATTTAGTTCTAAATAGAATTGTATAAAAATATTTATCAATTTCAAATTTCTTATTTTGAAAACATCAGTTTTTATGTTCCTACTACGAGACTGCTAACAAAACTAGAGTAATTTAGGAATATATCATTTGCCCAAAAATGACATATTATTATAAGAAAGTGTAGAGGATAAATCAAAGAATTGAACTGTATACCTGTAAATTATCATTGTAAATTTCATAAAAGTATTTGACTTAGCTTTACTTGAATTACAAAATGAGATGAAACAAATGAAACCTCGCGGCGGTAAAGGACATACAAAAAATGACCATAGGACAACGTGGGAAGTGTTGGTACATGGGTTGAGATCACTATCATGACGTTTTAACATCGTTTGTTTTCATTATTTCTAATATTGGAATATGATATGGAACTTAAGGTAACTTAAGATACATGGTTAAGTTTGAGTTATTTAAGTATGTAAATATTTAATTGTATGTTGCCCCTCTATAACACGATATTTTTAGCTATCTTACGCTATCTTATTAACCTAAATAAAACACAATGCCTCTAAAAGGAAATCTTTAGCAGTTAAAGCTCAAGAAAAGAAATAAAAACGAGACCTATAAATCGCGGGGATTGTAAATAATGTTTCACTGGCTAAACCTTGTGCTTACTTCCTTACTTGCACACTATTTTTAACCTAAGCTCAAAACCACATTTGTTATTTCAACGAGCGAGGTCTACTGTTCACAGAACTTTTAGTTATTTAAAACACACTTAATTGACCGAGCGAATCGAGGTCACCGTTCGGCATTTCGTCTGTGTGTCTGTCTCACGATTAGGGCCACACGTCTCGACCGATTTTGATGATTTTTTTTATGAATGTTCCTTATTCTTAGGCCGAGTCATGTATACATAAGGTTTTATCCATTTTTCATTTCTAACCCCTTAAATAAAATAAAAATGGCTGCTAGACCGTTTCTCTCAGTGTAAGCTTTTTTCCAAAGCCAGTTTCTGGGTTAACCGTAAGTCGAATTTAAAAACTAATAACATTTTGCCTGTAGCAAATTAGATTTTCAACAAAATTGTATTCTTGATTTTTTCCGTATCTCTAACGGTAAGCTCACAAAATGGCCTTAAACTTCAAATTTGTTCAAAACGTACAAGTTTTTGTATTTCAACCATGTTTTTATACGTTTATTCTACACCAATTCAAAAGTGTTCCGTAGCTTTTTTGTAGATAAAGGTTTAAAGAATTCATATATGCCAGTAAAAAAATTATTGAAGTAAAATTAAGAAAGTTATTAGCTCAAGAAACAATCACGTTCAGTAACGAAAGGAAAATGTTTAACTTTAGGCCTACATAAAAAGTAGTAAAAATTATTGTAATTTTTTTCATAAATGTAAAAAAGTTTCGTAATTTAGTTCTAAATAGAATTGTATAAAAATATTTATCAATTTCAAATTTCTTATTTTGAAAACAACAGTTTTTATGTTCCTACTACAAGACTGCTAACAAAACCAGGCCTGTTTTGAATAGTAATTGAGGAATATATCATTTGCCCAAAAATGACATATTATTATAAGAAAGTGTAGAGGATAAATCAAAGAATTGAACTGTATACCTGTAAATTATCATTGTAAATTTCATATAAGTATTTGACTTAGCTTTACTTAAATTACAAAATGAGATGAAACAAATGAAACCTCGCGGCGATAAAGGTCATACAAAAAATTATCGTAGGACACCGTGGGAAGTGTTGGTACATATGGGGTGAGATCACTATCACAACGTTTTAACATCGTTTGTTTTCATTATTTCTAATATTGGAATTTGATATGGAACTTAAGGTAACTTATGATACATTGTTAAGTTTGAGTTATTTAAGTATGTAAATATTTAATTGTATGTTGTCCCTCTATAACACGATATTTTTACGCATTATTAACCTAAATAAAACACAATGCCTCTAAAAGAAAATCTTTAGCAGTTAAAGCTCAAGAAAAGAAATAAAAACGAGAAATCTCGGGGATTGTAAATAATGTTTCACTGGCTAAACCTTGTGCTTACTTCCTTACTTGCACACTATTTTTAACCTAAGCTCAAAACCACATTTGTTATTTCAACGAGCGAGGTCTACTGTTCACAGAACTACTAGTTAGTAAAGATTAGCTAAACTATCGTTTTTGCAGGTAGATTATATAGTCTAGACTATTAGGCTACCAGCAAAAATGAAAGAACACTGCTATCTATTAGAAAATATTTCACAATACTTTATAAACATAATTTCACTAAAAAACACAATAACACATTCTACAATTATTCATTTATAACTGTAGCACAATATAACACAATTTTATAAACTATAAACACTTTCAATTCACTAAAATATCAAGTGGAAATAAAGCTTAGACGTGAAGGCTTTCAGAATGGCTTGGGAAAATTACGATAAACCTTGACAAAACCGTCTTTCTTTATGCCAGTCTGTGCCAACACAATATCACTAAATTATTTCAACTGAACATAGACTAAAACTTTATAATTATATCTTTAAAATGGTATATTACACATCTTAGGAATAAATCGATTTCTAATAGTAAAAATCGATTTAAAAAATGCTTGCTAATTGGCCCGATCTTTGACCAATGACAAGCCTTTATTGTAAATTCGATATCTCACAACCTAATACAGCCACAGCTGATATCTAGACACCACTTGAAAGATAAAGGTCTGATGAATTCAATGATGTGATGATCTTTGTGATAATTGACATCTGTGAGGAGTTACAGACCGTTGAAAATTATTAACTTTTGCCTTCTCAAAGACGCGACTTAGCGTGGAAAACAGCTGCTTTACATACTATAATTTTAAATCAAAGATTACGTATGTAAATATTCGTTTTACGAAAAAGTTTTAAATACAAAAATTTAAGTTTAATTGATTAGCTTTCCAACGGTGCCGGTTTTATTACGATCGGATGATTTTAAGTGTATTAAATAACTGAATATGCAAATTTATGCAAATTCTTGCTATTGTTCGAGCTTTTTGCGTTCTACGCCCGAGAGAGCGTAACAAAGTGCAGTCTGCCATCTACAGGGTTAATGCTTTAATTTAGATGTTTGTTTTCATTTGAATTATCTTAGTTGTTTTGTAACAATACATTTTTCAATTCAGATAGTTGAGCTTGCGATATTATGATTTTGTAATAGACATAACCTTAACAACAGCTGATTCTAGATGTAATTGTTAAGTAATTGTTCTATAGTTCTTTACTGATATCTTTATCCTTTGCTGTGTATAAGACGTACACAACAATCAAATTCAGCACTAAAAGAGCTAAAGGGATTAGTTCTTGTAATGTGTTTGTAAAATGTTGATGTGAATGTAATTTAATTTTAAAAAGTCTTCGCTTTGAAGTCATTAAAGTTTAAACCTATAATTTTTTTTTTAAACACTACAAATTAATACATAATAAAATGTTTTGTGAATACATATTTGTATCAATAATATCTCTAATATTTCTGCATTATAATTTGTTATTGGAAAATCATAAATTATTGGACAGGTGGGAAAAAGCGTTTTAAGACTTTTTTAAATGTAAACTTCTTTAGGCGCACCACTGACAGAAAACATCATTAGTTAGGAATCGTCCATCATATATTTAACGATTCACTGTATAGCCATATTATATACACAACGCCTTACAGTTAATTACCCTTTTCCCATTACTTAGACCTTGCCCTGTGCTTCGTAGTTCACTATAGTATGAACTATATAATAAGTATAACATAGTAGCTAGGAAAAAAATTTAAATTATGTAACTGAATCAACTGAAAATAAATATGTTGTTACTGCAAAACCTTTCCATAAACAAGATGGCGTTGCCACTACATATACTGATGTTTTTTTTAATATTTGGAAAAAACGAATGATAAATATTGTTTGTGAAGATCAGTGTAATTTTTGTTAGTTTTAATTTTGAAATAATAACAAGATATTTATAAAAAATTAAGTTTTTTATGTTTGTTATGTTAATGTATTTAATAATACAATTCAAATTATTTTCCAGTTTTATGTCAAAACAAAAAAACAAGACATTAGAACTTACTGTTAACAAAGTCTAACAAATTTACATTCGCCCATTTTAAATTAAAAACTCAAAATAGCTAATAAACTAAAATGATGTTTAATCGTGATCTAAACATGTTATTTTAAAACATAAAACAATTAAGGTAGTTAAAACTATGTAATTGTAGAGAATAAACAAGCCATTATTAAATAAATATGAACACGTTAACCTTTATATACTTTTTACAAATAATACTCGCAAACCTTTCTCCTAGATATGTATCATCTGAAAATAAATTATTGGCATTTAATTCCTTAAAGCTCGTAGTCTCGTCTGGTATGAGCAATCCCTCCAAACATCATATTTTCAATTCATTAATTTATTTTTAAATCCTTTCATCAAACATAGAAAGTCTTACAATTTTCAGAGTTTAAACTTCTTTAGGCACAATCTTTTTTACAAGATTTAAAAAAATGTTAATCAAGAATATTAATTTCTTACTTCAATTATCATAAACTAATTTTTTTTTTTTTCTGGATTCGATGATACTAATGATAATGTTAATGGTAGTGAATAATTATGTTTAAAAGTAATAATCTTTTCAAATAATGTAAATAATATATTAAAGCATGTAAAATGATTTTTTTTAAATTAATAGAACATGTTTTAATAATTTTTTTAAATTTTGCTAATTAATTTTATGTATAATTTCATACCCAAATACTATTTATATAATAACAATATTACATGTTTATAGTATCGCCAAAGAAATTTACACTTCTATCGTGTAGTTTTAAGCACATTTTAATTTGTTTTCAGCCATCTGTTAACTTTATTACACAATTAAATTTTTCAAGTGTCTTTTTCAGTATTCTTTCGTCTACTGAAACTCACTTTTTCTTTTTTACCAATCTCAGTCGGCTATTTAAATTTTTGTTATTCCTGCCTGTCTAGCTTCTTCTATACTTCCTTCCTTAATCAAAGGAATCAAATATCTTTCTTTTTGGTAGGGCAGAAGTTTCCTGGCTTTTCTCTCTGTCCATTGTTTTTGTTATAGACGTGTATATAAACCTTTTTATACACACCATGTATGTTATAAGTAAACATTGAGCTTGACTTGTGAGAAGATTTATTGATAGAATAAAACTTGAACATAGAATCTCACAACTAATACTTATTAGTTCAATAGTATTCAATAAATTCTGTGTTCAAGTTGTATTCTGTCAAACCCAACGAACACAGAAAAATAATAGAAGGGTCACTTGAGCCGAAAGCTGTCGCCACCCGTATAGCACACCTACCAAAACATGGCGTCCGCTACGGATGAGTCACTGTAGTAGCGCGTGCCGACCAATAAGAAATCACCTTTGCAAAACCACAACATTTTTAGGTCAATGAGACTGTCAGCTTAAATAGGCTAAGTTATGTTTTTTCATATTCAGCTTGTAAAATGTCTTTACACGCATTTACTATTTTGGTATCATAAAAGCAAACTTATGTACATAAAATATTGTTTTTTAAATAAATACAGTTACAACCTTACTCTTACTTTATTGTTTATTAACATTTCCAAACTAAAAGAAACTAATTGTGGGCGATATTAAGGGAGATTTTAATCGGCGGAATATTAAGGCTGAAAGTTTGTGTACAAAGCTAATATATTTTTCAAGGATCTAAAATAAGTTCTGCAATATAGTAATAAACAATTATTTAAAAATTAAATACATGTCGGTAACTAATCTAATAAGTTTTATTTAGCTGTATATACAAATATACCCAAAGTATGCCTTTCAAAACAGTAATTAAACTCCAAGGGCAGCCTAGCGCATTTAGTGGTACCAAAGTTCTAGTTAGAACTAAATTACAAAACTTTTTTACTTTTATGAAAAAAATTACAATAAAATGTATTGAGAACTAACTTCTAGAGCAGGCCTATGTTTAGTTTTATGTTTGGTTTGTTCTATTACAATGTATAAATAATTTCCACTTAAAAATAATTGGTAGTCGCCGAGCCGCATAAATCTATCTCAATCAACCTGCCGTATTAACCAAACTACAAAAGTCAAATTTAAAAAAAATATATTTTCATACGATTTTACTATTAAGACAACTTTTATACGCTTCGGTAATTCACCTGCCCTAAAAATGCGCAATTTCCCCACTATCTAACTTTTTCATGTCAGGATTTAAAAATCACTGCAAACTGTCAATTTAATTTAGGTATTACAACTGTATTGAAGTTAAAATAATACTTTCAATTACACCATTAGCATCCACACCTAATATAGTTTAACTGTGTTAAGTTTCAAATTTGTATCTTTACGCTAAGTATTGTAAAACGAAGTGTGATTGAAAAGTGCTTACTAAAAATGTACCCGTGTTTGGACCGTCAGTAAGCGGGTTTGCCTACCGCAAGATGGCGGCGGTGGCGACAACTACGGTAAGTACTTGTTAGTGCATTTGTCCCTTCTATTATTTTTCTGTGTTCGTTGGTCAAACCATGTACAGTAGAGCCCCTTATAATATTACTTTTAATAGCCCACGTTGTGGTAGCCAAAGTTATAAACTAACTTTAAATACATTTATTTATTACTTAATAAAATTATGGGTATTAAAAGAAATTGTATCTCAAAAGAAGTTATAGCTTAATAATTTTAGGTTGCTAGCTGTAGGTTGTTCTGAAATGGATAATAAGCTATTTATTAACATTTAAAGCATTAACATAGAAATAATTTCTCAAACACACAAGTTTAAGGTCAACATTATCATAAATATATTTATTGAAATTTTGTAGCATCAATATTACATATTACATTAATTTTCTGATTCGATTTGCATTGATAAAGTCTTTATGTACCCTTGGCTTAGCTCAATTGTAATGCAAAATTTAAATGTCTTTAAAAATCTATTTTTGATTAATTTGAATTTAATTTGTCTCGGGGTAGGCACTCTCAGTGGCGGATCCAGGACCTCATCTGGGGGGGGGGGGG
>JAGFPH010000524.1:450558-472052 GCA_018207615.1 Philaenus spumarius
CATGTACTGCATCAACACTCCCCCCCATAACCCTGCGACACATTGAAACTCTTCACAGACCTTCCGGTCCGAAGGACCATACTACAACCTAACATACAGCGACATAAATTATAAAAATACATTATCTTCTTATTTTCTGGGCCGGAGATTGTATCCAAGTCCCATCTCTTCCTCCGTTTCTGGGCTGTCTGAAGCGTCGCTTCCAGTCCCGGAAAGATTCACCGTTCGGAGTGGTTGTTCCAGTGGTTTCAGCTCAGCAGCGTGCACCTTGACTGGAGGATTGGTCTTCAGCTCGTAAATGCCCTCTCCAAGTTTTCTTGCGACAGTGTAAGGCCCCAACCATTTGGGTGCCAGACCTGCATGGAAACCTTTGGCCTTGTTGCTGAGTACGTGGTTTCGTCTCATTACCAGTTGACTGGGTTGTAGCTCTTTTTCTTCTTTGACATTTATAGCTTCAGCCTGTCTCAGTGTGCGTTCCGCTGCTTTTGTCTGCATTTGCTGACCCTGTTGTTGTTGGGCGGAATACCACTGTTCCACTGTTTGCTGGTTGTTGTTAGTCGTAGCCGGTAGACTCCAATCACCAATGCGACGTATCGGTCGACCCAAGAAAAGTTCTGCTGGTGAATAGCCGGTGACGCGATTGGTTCTCTGTTGCAAGGCGAGTAATGACTGGGGTAGATGTTCGTCCCACTTCTTGTGTGGTTTGTCGACTAGAAGAACTCGTAGCATTCTCTTCAGTTCTTGATTTCGTCGTTCAGTAGGGTTGGCTTGAGGGTGGTAGATTGGAGTTGTCCAATGTTCGATATTCCATTGGTATATCGTTTGCTTCCAGAGTCGAGAAGTGAATTGACTGCCATTATCGGAGAGCAGACACCTAGGATACCCATATCGACTGAAGACTTCTGTACGCAGGAGATTTAATATGCGACTTGATGTGGCTTCTGGTATGGCAAAGGCTTCTACCCATCTGGTGAATAAATCGGTGACAACCAAGATGTTAGTTTTACCCCGAGATGTGCGGGGGTATGGACCCATGATGTCGATGGCAAGTACCTCCCATGGTTGATGGGGCTGTCGACCACGTGACGTTGTATTCGGTTTCTGATTGGTTGCCTTAGTGCGAGCACAGATGGAGCACGATCTAACATATGCTGCGATGTCTTTCTTCATAGCCACCCAGAAAAATCGCTGACGGATCGAATGGTATGTTTCTTCTCGGCCGGGGTGTACTGCTTCCGTGTTGTCATGGTACTTTTGGAGCACTGAGTTGACGTAAGCTTTTGGAAGGACTGTAACTGGTGACTGGTTAGCGAACTTTGACACGTAGACAAGAATACCATCTTGTAGCCGTAAATTCTTGTAACACACCTTAAAACTTCTTGGAACACCCAATCTGTCGTCGCTTCGACTTCTAATCCAATCAATCATCTTCTTACAGACTTCATCTTCTTCTTGCTATTTTTTAATTAACTCTTTACCGAACCCGTTGTCCAAAGCCATGAGAACTGGAGGTTGTTCAGTTGTTTTCGTTGGTGTGGGTACTTCCCTCTCTGGTAATGTCTCTGCTTGTCTAGACTCGTCGGAGGGGTTGCGTGAGAGACTATCTGCTGCCTGATTGGACGTTCCAGAGACATGTATCACTTCAAAATCGAATTCAGCCAATAACAACGCCCATCGCATTAACTTTGACTTAGTTCCAGATACTGAGTTTAACCAACGAAGCGCCGAATTGTCTGTATATAATTTAAATTTTCTTCCTTCTAGATGGCCCCGAAACTTTCCAACAGCCCATACTACTGCTAATGCTTCTTTCTCGGCTGTACAATAATTTTTCTCGGCAGGTTGAATTTTTCTGCTGGCGTATTCTATGATGTCTCTGCCCCCTTGTTTGTTTTCTTGGAATAAAACTGCACCTAACCCTAAATCGCTGGCGTCAGTTTGCAGGCACAACATTCTTGACGGATCTGGATGCGCTAGTCTAGGTGCGTTGCATATGGTTCTCTTTAAATCTTGGAATGCTTTTTCTTCTTTTCCAGTCCATTTGAACGGTTTCTTTTCATGCAGTAGATCAGTTAATGGAGCGGCTCTTATCTCAAATTGGGGAACAAAACTACTATACCAACCACAGGTACCAAGGAATTGGCGAACTTGTCGTTTTGTTCGAGGTCGTTCCATTTCGGCTATGGCTTTATTCTTTTCTGGTTGTCTCTCTAATCCTTCCGGTGTCAAAACATGGCCAAGGTACTCTACTCTCGAGGACGCAAAATTGCATTTCTTAAGCTGACAAGTTAATCCATGTATTTTAAGCCTTTCTAAAACTTTTGCTAGATGTACAAGATGTGCATTAAAATCCTTGCTATAAATCAAAATATCATCTAGGTATACCTGACAAAATTCACCGGTGTATCCAGACAAAACTTCCTCCATAAGATGCGTAAAAGTTGCTGGAGCATTCTTTAACCCGAAAGGCATCACTCTGAAATGGTATAAACCTCTGGGTGTTGTGAAGGCGGTGAGTGGTCTCGACGTCTCTTTAACTTCCACTTGCCAATAACCCGAGTTCAAATCTATCGTGGTGAAGATGGTAGCACCATTCACTCTCTTCAACATAGCCTTTAAGTCGGGCATTGGATAGGCGTCGTTCACAGTCTTGTTGTTTAATTTTCGATAGTCGACGCAGAGTCGATAATCGCCGTTCTTTTTCTTCGGTAGAACAATTGGTGATGCCCAGCCAGATTGAGATGGTTCAATTAATCCTTGTTCCTCCATTTCTTGAATTTTCTTAATCACAAAATTTCGTTTGTCTGCATTCATCGGATACGATTTCTGTTTAATAGGTTCATAATCCTTACACACTATTTTATGTTTCACTGTATTAGTATAACCAATTTTCTCTGTTATAACTTCTGGGTATTGATTCAATAAATTTTTAAGTTGGCATCCCTGCTGGTTGTTAAGTGGTCCGATGTTTAATTTTCCTTCGATTTCCGTACCTTCCTCTTTGTCTCTATTCATTGACAGATTTCCGTTATACCAAGCCACTCTTTTCCTATGGTCTACTCCCATAAATATCTCATTTGCTGTATAGTCAATGATTACATGATATTTTTCCAAGAAATCATGTCCTAGTATCACATCCGGCATTAACTTATCGATAACTAACACATCTATTTCTATGTCCATACTGGCACACTTCCCTCTCAAGATAGTCTGTCCAACAACCTTATAACTAATGCCTTCTACTGCGCCATTGACTATGTGATTTCTACTTTCTTTCGGCTTCGGAAGACTATTTATTATGCGATTACTAACAAATGAACCACTAGCTTGTGTGTCTAAGATACAGGTGTATGTCACGTCCTTGATTACTAATTGGATAGCTGGGCGGCAGTGATCCTGAATGCTTAGAATTTGTCCTATGCAGTCCTCGCCCAGCCATCTCTCACTTTCGTTATTCTTCTTATCTTGAATAAATTTATGTTTGTGCTGGGGTACCTCTAAGCACCCAGGACCAGCCCTCCCCAGCTTAGACAGGTCCCATTTTAGTTTTCCCTCTGAGGACACTTATCTCGTAAATGCCCTATTTTATTACAATTATAACATTTACGGTCCCTTTCTTCATTCCTCCCTATCCTATGTTCTTCTTCTAATTTTCGAATTATACTCCGTAAGTCATTAAATGTCTTCGGTTGGGCCACGTTAACTAAATGACGAATCTTATCTCCTAACAGATCAATTATATATATGGCAGGGCATCATCGCCATTACTGTCAGGGTGTAATCGTCGGTACAATTGCAATTTCTGAATAATGAATGCGCCTGCCCGCATTCCGGTAGGTTGGGTCTCGGTTAAAAAATTTTTATTGGCTGCGGCCTGAATCTCCACTGAATTAAATCGAGATGTAAATTCTTCTTTAAAAGACTCCCAATCCAAATTTAGACCCCGTAAATTATTCCACCAGGTAGCTGCCGGTCCCCTAAGTTGTTGAGTGAGAATATGGACAAATATTTCGTTAGGTAGATTAGAACGTTTTAGTAAAGCTGTTGAGTTGTTTAGGAACAATTCTGGATCCTCCTCTAATCTACCATGATATTCTGACAGGCTTTCTCTTATGACCCTGGGATCCACAGAGACATTTGACCCAGTTTTAATAGCTACCGGATTAGCCCTTAAAATACTCTCTATCTGTAATTTCAAATCAGCTTCTTTCACACCTAACCTTCCTTCAATCTTATCTACTCTTCCTTTAACATCTTTAATACTACTTGAGGCTTCCCTTAAACTAGACTCTACCTTATCTTCTACAGCCTGGACTCTTCCAGAAACAGTTTCCAGGCCTTCTTCTAAATCGGAAACTTTTCTATTAATTGCTCCTAAATTTTCCTCTATAGTGGCCCTAACCTGGCTGATAATTTCGTCTTTTAAATTCTTATTTTGTTCTTTAACATTCGAAATTTCATTTTTCAATTCCTTATTTTGTTCTGTAATTTGACTATTTTGTTCTCTAATTTCTTCTAAAAGTCTTAAAAGAGCCAAATTCTCACTTACCGATTTAGTATCAAATTTTTCCGTATCCGGGTTTTTTCCTTCTTCTATCAATGCTTCTCTTAAACGTAAATACAGATCATTTTTAGTTCCAGCCTCTTCCAAACCCCTTTTCTTTAATTCCTCGCATAATTCACCTTTCTTCAGCTCTCCTAGGCTCTTCATGTTGTTTTCTTTTAATCCTGTCACGGTCGCCAATTTAACGTCGAAACACTGATTCGTTTAAAAATAAAACTACGATATCACTGTTGACACACTTTATTTTACTCAAATCACATACAATGCTACAAATCCAAACAGTCACAACACTATATTTATAACTTGTATTATTACAACCAAGACCATTATTTTATTTTGTTTTCATATCACCATAGTAACGAAAATGAATAACCATAAAATAGACATTAATAATGGTAGACTGATATCATATGTTTAACATATGGATCTATCTGGAATTTTCTAGGCTAGGCTAACATGAAATATACAATGGAATATTCCAGGAGCCAACAACACAATTTCAACTAGGTATTTTTTTTCAATTATTAATTTATACTTATATAAGATAATAGAAAAAAGAAAACAAACAAAAAGATAAACATAGGCCTAAATTTTAATTAGAGTTTCAATTGCGAACAGGTTATGTTTTCTTTTTTAATTACATGTCAATAACCCTTGCATGTACTGCATCAAAACAATATAACTAACAAAATATAGTGTTATTTTATACACAAAGAGAGATTTAAAAAAAAATAATAACAATACACTAATTCTCACATACATTCGTTTAATGACCAAACGCGTTTCAACGACAAAGTCGTCATCCTCAGTGATACATAAGCTACAACTAAAAACGTATAACTATTTTAGCCTAGGACTAAGCTACATATTTATATCCCTCTACAAGAGTGGGCATGGTCTTAGCGTATAAACAACCAATAGGATTATCGTAACAACAGAAAGTGAAATACCACAGTCAATAGGAAAGAGAGGGAGGGTAATATTACAGTCATTAAACGTATGTGTGTGAGAATTAGTGTATTGTTATTATTATTTAATAATAAATCAGCCACATGATTTACAAAGATAAAGCACGCACAAGCTAAAACCACGGCATATTCAGTCACCATGTCGTCAAACACTGGCTTTCTAGTGTGGACGCAAAACAAGACGGAGACTCGAATCACAAACTGTGTCGGCAGACAGTCGGCCGACAGTCTGCAAACAGTCGGCCGACAGTCGGCAGACAGTCTGCCGACAGTCGGCCGATTGTTTGCATACACAGTCTGCAAGTGTGGACGAGGCTTTAGAATCAATTGACAGAGCAGTATCCTTTGTTTCTTTTTCTTCGTCTGTTGCTTTGTCGGAACCTTTACTGAATTTTTAAAATATTGCGTAGTATGTTCAGCAGCAAAAAGATTCAACGGCATTAGACGTAATGAACGTACGAAAATGAGAGACTTGGCTTTAAAAAAATCTTTTAAAGTTAAAAAAGAACAGAAAAATTTACTGATTTTTTCAAACAATGATGTAGTATATGTAAATTCAGTTTTCAAAGTTTATGTAAGTTTAAAATGTTTAATTTGTTGGTGCTTGTTTATTTATGAAATATTTAGGTTATTTTTGAACAAAAATCTATTTTTTACGAGAACTTCGGATCAACCGGCCAGGGTCTCGGTCCCGACCAGATCGGTTAAGAGGGGTTCTACTGTATATTGTACATAAAAAATCTATGAAAACTAAATTGTTGGATTAAAATTTGAAAATTCTTGTTTTAGTAAGTGGCCAAGGAAGTGTTGAAGGTTTTAGTACTGCTCCACAGTCTCCAGATACTCTCTCAAGACCAGTTTCCCCATCTTCTACATTTCATACTAACGAATGTCCAGATGAGAAGAGGTAACTGCAACATTGTCTCTCCACTTCAATCTACTAGTAGATGTGTCTCACTTTGTAAACCAAAGTAAAATTTCCTCCGTACCCTTTACATAGTATTAAGTGTACATACATCCAAGAATTTATTCCATTACCCCTTATAAATGTATGTTAAACGGCAGTTAATAATTTATTAAGGCCTATAATTTATTTTATATTTTAATCGATCACATATAGAGGAGGTAGTTTGGAAAACCAAAATTTGAGGGATAATTTAGCTTAAATTAAATTATAATGAAAACAAAAAGGGTACATGGAATTACAAGTGAGATTAAATATTTATAGACTACTAACCCATAAGTAATGGCATTCAATTTTGTAGATAAAGGAATAACACTTTTTTGAACCCAATAGTAGAGGAAAATGTAATGATCTTTTAGGCTGATACACTCACACAAAAAAATAGTTACACCAAATGTTGACTTAAAAGTTTTCAATTTTAAATAACCAATAAATATTTATTTTAACATACCATAAGTATTTATTTATTGGCGCTGCAAAAGAAATATATATATGTTAATGTATTGTTTTAATCTGTTCTGATATAAACTGTGTTAGAATTAAGTAAAGACCGAAAACCAATCTTACATAACTGGTAAAAACAGATTTTATTTATTTACAGAATAATTAATTTATCTTTGTAATCGCATTAATTTGTTAAAATGCTTTGTGTTATATCGTTGTATACTAGAAATATATTGTATATAAAATAAACTTAATGACTTGCTATTTATGATGACAATCTCTTGTTTTACATTTTTAAGTAAATATTTTTATAGTTCTTTAATTAGGTCTTATTATTGCTGTTATTATTATTATGCTTTTTTGATTGGACGAAATAAAACGGTTTTCAATCGAGATTATTCTTTTTTCCACATGTATATATATATTGTACTTTTCAATTATCTTTAAGTAATTGCATTGATTTATGGATTTAAATTTGTAACATCAATGTTTATAAGACTTGAGGCATACAAAATCTGTAACAAAAATTATTAATATATTATTTCAAACGTAATAGTACTTTTCAACAAATTCTGCCAGGGAAGTTCTTAGGAAAGAATAGCCTACTTAAGCGCTGGTCAATGTAAAATTAAAAACCTGATTAAAAAATCGGTATTTTTTATTTCTCTTCTTTTCGTGTATTTATAGCAGTTCAAATAATATCATTATTTACAAAATTGGTGTTCTAGACTCTAGAGCAACCTTACTTGTTTGTATAACTGTGATATGTGATTTTTACCACCAGAAATCCATTAAAGTTGTCTTAAATTATTTGAATGCACGACCCGTGTTTCATAAATTTATTGTTCCATCATTGAGAGTATCATTTACAATTTTCTTAGTAGTAAATTTGAAAAAATTTCTGAAAAAATGTATGTTGTGGCATGCAAAAATAATTGAAAATAGCTTAAATGGATTTTTGACAGTTAGGTGGACATTACAGAACATACAAGGTTTAGAAGGAAATATAATTTTCCACCTAAAATGATGGTTTATGAAAGAATTGTCAGCAGAAACATATTCTGAACAAGGAAATAATTATAAATTCATGGCAAATAATAGAACTATAATTTAAAACTTTGGTAGATAGCTATATCTAACACATAATAATATTATATAAATCCACCAAAGAGGTCCTTAAAGGTCTGATGTATTAAAACGAGAAGAAACTGGTATATAAATAATAACTAGGAAAAAATTTAAATAAGACAATAACTTACTGATTACATAATGTATTTATTTATTTAAATGTACATAAGCTTAAACAGTTAGTATCTTAATTTGTAGTTACAATATTTGGAATAACAATAATCGTTCACTCGTTTCCTACTTGGGAGTATATCACATAATATATTATGTTTTCTAAAATGCTTATGTTCATGTAGTATACATGTGGAGAATTGAATTCATTAATAATTAAGTTTATAGATTATGAATTTTGTATTCTAGAAATCATAAAAATTGTTTAAGATTTGTTTCTTTATCACAAATGTTTTTTTGTCGTTTTAACTTTATTAATTGAATGAAATAGGCCTAAAAGGTCATGTTTTTTTTAAAAGTAAATGATTAACAAAAATTATGGTGTAGCGGTGCTTTTACATTTTGAGAATAATTTTGTTATTCATCAAAATGAATTTTTTGGACTATAATAGGTAATTTTATTTTCCTACAGAAAATTTCAGATGTTTATAACAAAATTATAAAACAATATGAGATTCAACCTACTCTTGATTATCCAAGCACAGCTTTCATAGGTTATCAAAGCCACTGATAAGCTTTTTTTGGCACAACTCACTCACAAATCATAATACATAGTCTGAATAGTTTGAAAACAAAACTGTACACAATATTTTAGTTGATACAGTACTAATACCACATATGTCCTGATTATTATTGAGGATCTTCCAGTATCTGGATGAACAAGAGCTTACCTTTCGGCTAAAAATTATACTTGTCATGACCAAACAAATCTTAAATAAGTATAAATTTATCTGAAGGAAAAAATAGTTTTTATTTAATAAAAAAAAAAAAGGTTCCTCAAGTACATAAGGCACAACTTATTCTTCCCAATCCATACCATACATTCATATATTTTATTGTTAAATATAGAAGTTAACAACTGTAAGGTTTTCATACGATCTAATGTCTTCAAGTTTATAAAAAAAAAGAAGCAGAATATTAGGTGCTTATGCTTTAATAATATATTGCACGTGTTATGGTGTTGGTTGCTTTAAACAACCATCTTACATTGAGGTTCAGAGACAAAAAGAGTGATTCCTGGTCAATACAATGTAAGACTGATTCAAAATATTAGCAATGGAAATTACAGAAAATTGATAGCATTAAGTTTTTATCTTTTTTTTTTTATAATTGTATAGCTGTGTATTTTTGTAAGGCAATTAATTTAATTGGAAGAGTTGTATAGACAAATTATACTTAGTATATAAAGTAGATTGTGACTGTAAGTTGGTTAAAATGCTTTCATCAGCTTAGTTTGTGTATTCATAGTTTTTCATCGAAAGAAAAAAAAATGCAACCAAATAAATTAATATTATTTTTAATTTTTAAATATCAAAATACATCTTTTAAATACAATATATATTATGCAAAAAAAATCATCTTAGTCTTTTCATTCCAAAATATCCTCATCTTCTTTTCCGTCCATTTACCTGAAACAAAATGTAAGGTTAGGTGTATATAGGCTATACACATTTATTTTAAATTCAAATCAAAATTCTGTTAGTTTATAAATTAACTATCAGCTGTTTATTACTGCAAAATCAGATTAAAAATGAACTGAGGAAATTATCCTTTCTTCAATTACTTCATGAAAAATTACTTCAAACATGGTGGCACCAATCTGGTAAACCAGGAATTGTGCGTGATTTTTTTCTACCGGGAAAAATTCTGTGGATTATGTGTGATTTTTTTTATAAACATGGAAATTTCAAAATATTGTTAACACACAACGAAGTCACCGGCCGGCCGTCACTAACCACGTGCCAGCTTGGCCGATTATTGTGTAATGTAACATAACGTTGGTCTTGAAGTTCAATGACTATCGATAGACTTTCCGATAGTGATGGCTATCGACTGAACTATTGCCAACGTATAGCAATACAAATATTCTAGTTGCAAGTTTCAATAGACTATAGAAAGCAAGTAATAAATTGCGCATATAAAAATATCTGATTTGAATTATAAAAAAAAAAAAGAAGAAAAAGAAATAAAGTAGTAGATGAATCACATGAAATTAAAACTCGAGTGAAGAAGAAGAAACAAAATAAAAATATAACAGATGTTGCAACAAGAGAGAGAAGAAGGGAGAGAATAAAAAATTTGGTTAAAAAGATATATTTGAATAAGTTGGATTGGAAAATAACCTTTTTTTTTTTAAAATGTGCTTGGATCTGAGATGGATAGCGGAATCAAAACGAGCCACAACCCGAGATGAATAGGATATACATGTAAATATATAAATGTTCCTATAATAAATAATTGTTGGTAGAATATTATAAGGAGACTAATTATTACATAAATAAGATAGATATAAAAGGAAAACAAGTTATTTGTGTTATTAAGTTATTTGTGTTATTATAAACCCTACTGTTTTTCTGAAACTGGTGTTTTTACTGCGATGAGACCGATACGTATTACACGATAAGAACTTTAGCATGTGTTTAGAGGTTTTGTTATTTGATGTGGCTGTTTTAATAAATGGTAAATTCTTTAATTACTTCCGATGTCTGATTATTATCTGCACAGCTAAATATTATTACTAGTTAATTCGAAATACACTTAACGAAAACTAAATTTTAGTTGTTTTACTAGATTTACTTCGGCTCGCATTAAAATGTCGAAGTATTGAAATCATGCATGTGTCTGTCCGTTAATATGATATAATATGCACTCATAGACATCGTAGAAAACTTCTGGTGGTGTCAAAATTTTACTGCGGAGAGTTGAAAAGCTTTTGAGCTATCTAGCGTAAGTCGTAGAGCTTCGGGTTCACGTTTTTGGGTCAAAATTTTGAAAATACTGTGTGGGCAAACGTTTTATATGTTAAAAATTCATAGCATCAGGGTTCATGTTTTTGGGTTAAAATTTTGAAAATTCAGTGTGGGGTATTGTTTTATATGTTTATGGGTACGGGAAACCCAATTTTGACAGATAAAAAAGTCGCAGTGCGTCGGGGTCACGTTTTAGTGCCAAAATTTTGAAAATTCAGTGTGGGGTATCATTTTATATGTTTTTGGGTATGGGAAAACCGATTTTGACAGTTAAAGACTCGTAGCTCGTCGGTGTCACATTTTTGGGTCAAAATTTTGAAAATACAGTGTGAGGTATAGTTTTATATGTTTTTGGATACGGAAAAACCGATTTTGACTGTTAAAAAAGTCGAAGAGCGTTGGGATCACGTTTTTGAGCCAACATTTTGCAAATTCAGTTTGGGGTATCGTTTTATATGTTTTTGAGTACGAGAAACCCGATTTTTACAGTTAAAGAGTTGTAACGCGTCGGCATAACGTTTTTGAAATACCTGAAATAATTTGAAAAGACATTGTACTTGAGATAATACATTTTGTTTTATGTAATAAAAGTTGACATGAATAATCTTTTGACATGAAGACTATATATAGTGTATGCAATTGTTTTATAAGCAATCTATATTTCAGTTATTCTTCATTTTAGGAATTTTTTTACTTTTGTTTAATGTCTCTTAAAAGGTTATAACCTTATGCCCTGATTAAAATATTTTACATTGTTACATTATTAATATACATTCAAGTTTTCTTCCATGTCATATTTTTTATTTTCTACAGTCCTATGTTTTAATTGTTATGTTGTGTTCTCTTTAATTGTTGTGAAAATTATTTGGGTTCTTCTTTATCTGTTAATATTTGTTTTTGTTCATTTTAACAGTTGCAATATTTAATTAGAGACAACGACAATTTAAATACATTTCTTTCTTGGTTAATTTACACTTTGGGTCTAGCCTTCCAAACGTAAGTTATTCACCTACAAGGCATTAACTGTAGGTTGTGAAATATGGTTTTTGTTATTGCAGTTAACATACTATTTTTGAAAGCAGTTGGCATTTCAACTTATTCAGTTGTTAAACTATATTGTTGATCATAAACTGATCTGAGATTGACATTGTAAGAATCAATATGTCTTTGAGATTTTTTCAATCCTTAATAACACTGGCAAATATTGTACCGTTCTATTTTTTTTACATATGAACCTATACAAATATTAAATTTCATATTTTGTGATTCTAAGTTTGGACCTGGAAATTTTGGAAAATTAACCTGGAATTAATTAACCTGGAAGTAAACTTATGCCCAAGATTTTCATGCAAGCACAAAAAACCTTATGGGGCGAGTTACGTACGATCTTTTTCACTAGGCCTACACTACAACGAAAAAGTAACATACTTTTAATCAAAACATCTTTTTATTAATAAAAAAAAAAACGTGAAACTTTACTATTCGACTCTACGCTCATTTGTTTGCAGACGATGACTTTTTTTTAGGAAATTGAGTAGTGCTGCCAACCTAACTATATTGTACTTGAATATATATAGTTGAATTGTATATTGTAGTTCTAGTTCAGTAGATTAGTGGTATAATGATTACTGTAAATATAGATATGTTTGCAGACTGTAGGCCTAAATATACGAATAAATATAAAAAATAAATGTTTGAAATTATTATTTTTCGTATGTAAAGCGTATACTAACTATTCGACCCTAGCCTAATATTTTTGCAGACAACGACGTTGTTTTACATTCTACTGTTAAATGTTGAATACAGGTAAATATACCGTGACTAAGTACTATAATAGGTTAGAACATTTTAGGTTTTTTAAAATTATTATTCTTGAAGTGAGTTTAAGTTAAAAGTGTATTATTTTATTTTATTAAGTAATGTTAAGCCATAGGAATAGCGGAAACCGGCTATCATGTTTATTTAATTTTGCATTCACAATCCGATATTCCGTGTCTAACGTAATATTTTCTAATAACTTATGAATAGAGTTTAAGTTTAACCCTAGAACCGGTTAATTTGAATGACAAAGCTTTCTTGTAAACCCTTGCGATTGGACAGTTTTGAAACCAATGAAACAGCACATTTGTCAACTGAGATAACGCCCACAATCCCATAATGTTTTTACAGATTTCTTTATACAATTATGTAGAGAAAACTTGCAGCTTTCATTTGGTGTGAACTAAACTGAATATAACCTGTTATATGTTCAGTCAAACAGCGATGGAAAGTACAAGGTTTTCGTGAATTAGAGCGGTCGAATGGGAATGTCTGGCCCATTTGATTCTCACGGTAAATCTCAATGGACTTTTTGTTTCCTTTACACGTATACCGTTCTTTTCTTTGATTTATTCTCTAAACTTTGTTATAATACTATTTCATTTTTTGTCAAAGCAAATATTCCTAAATTACATTTCAAACCAAGCCTAGTTTTGCTAGCTCACTTTTTTAGTTGGAACATAAAAACTGGTTTAATCAAAATAAGAAATTTGAAATTGATGAATGTTTTTATACAGTTCTATTTAGAACTAAATTACGTAACTTTTTTACATTTATGGAAAAAATTACAAAAAATTTTTACTACTTTTTATGTAGGCCTAAAGTTGAACTTTTATTTTTCGTAACTGAACATTTTTTGTTTCTTGAGCTAATAACTTTGTAAATTTTCAATCTATCATTTTTTTTACTGGCATATATAAATTCTTTGAACCTTTCTCTACAAAAAAAAACAATGGAACACTTTTGGATTGGGGTTCATTTACTATTTTTGGCGAATTTTTGAAAAAATGCTTGCACACGCCAAAAAATCCCTTTTCATTAAAGCCGCCGGTTCTAGGGTTAAAGTGTTTTATTTTCTATTTATAATTAATTATAATACATTTTTTCGGTTTTCATTTATTTCAGACGTTTAGAAATTGAATTAAACATTACAATGACTTATTAGAACAGGGGTCTCCAACCTACGGCCCGCGGGCCACATTCGGCCCGCGAACAAATTTTATTCGGCCCGCAAAACGCTTACAACTGAAAAAAAATAAATTTTTTTATTTGATAACATATTTCCTTTTAAGCAATTTTACCATTAACTACGAGTTCGGTACCCGTCTCTCTTTTTGCCCAATTCCCTTTTTAATACATAAGTGTAAAGTTAGCTGTAAACAAGCAGCGATTAGCCATTGCGCGATAGACAGTGTTTTGCACGGACTGTATGTACGCATGGGGTAGTAAGGTTAGAAAGCTTGGCGCTGTTAATACTTTACCCCGATTGTACCTGAGGCAGGACGAAAATAAACTCGTCGACTCAAATGCATGAGTCATCATCGCTTAGTTTGCTTTCCAGTGTCAGTCACAACCACAACTAGTGTGAGTGTAGGTTGATGTTTTACGTTTCGCTAAGTGCGTAGTGATCACGGACAGTGTCTTATTTTTACAGTTTTATTTCTCATAACAATGGCTTTTTGTAAAAAAAAAGGAAAGTTGATTTTGAGTGCCGTGCTTTTAATACACAGTGGACACATGATTATTTTATAATCGATAACAATAATAAAGCTTTAAGCTTATGTCTTATTCGCAACGAGACTACCGTATCGCTGTTCTGAAAGAATTTAATGTCCGTAGACATTATGACACAAAACCCAAGAGCAAATTTTCTAATTTAACAGGCAAACTAAGAGAGGAAAAAAATGCTTCAATAAAAAAATTGCTTTTAACTCAGAGACAAATTTTTACTAAGCAATCTCAACAAAAAAAGCTAGTTTCAAAGTCAGCCATATTTTGGCTAAATCTGGTAAACCTTTTACCGACGGCCAATTGGTGAAAGATTGCATCTTGGTGGCTGTGCAAGAAATCTGCCCTGATAAACTTTCATTGTTCAGTGCTATTAGTTTGTCGGCGAACAGAGTGGCGCGCCGTACGGAAGATATTGGAAATAACGTTGTTTATCAGCTGAAAGATGCTTGCAAGGATTTCGAATAGTTCTCAATCGCGCTGGATGAATCAACTGATGTTACTGACTCGGCTCAAGTTCTTTTATTTGTTCGTGGCGTGAACAGTGATTTTAAAATCAAGGAAGAGTTGGCTGACGTTCACTCTATGGAGAGTATAATGTGACCGGGGACGAAATTTTCGCTAAAGTAAGTGAAACCATTCTGTAAGTGAAAGGTGTTACTACAGATGGTGGAAAAAATATGTCCGGTATAAAAATCGGAGTAGTGGGAAACATTTGCAATTCTGTAAAAACAGCTGGAGTTGTTCAACCCATGGTATTTCACTGCATTATCCACCAACAAGCGATGTGTGGTAAACACATGGACGTAGCTGAAGTAATGAATGTAGGCCTAGTTGTGAAAACAGTTAACTTCGTCAGATCAAGTTCCCTCAAACACCGCCAATTTAAAAATTATCTTGCAGAAATTGACAGTGCATACCCTGATGTTCCCTACCATTGTGAAGTTCGCTGGTTGAGCAGAGGCAAAGTATTGCAGCGGTTTTTTGAACTTCGTGAAGTGATTGACATTTTTATGACTGAACAGTGTCGTCCTGTATCTGAACTTTCTGACAGTGTATTTGTGTGGAAATTTCCTTTTGTTGTTGATCTCACCACACTTTAATTCTCTGAACTTGAAACTTCAAGGTGAAAACTCTTCAGTTTAAGACTTTTATACTGGCATGTCAAAGCTTTTAGAAAAAAACTCGTACTTTTTGAGAAGCATTTAGGATCTATGAACTTTGACCACTTTGAAAGTTGTAAGAAATTAAGAGCACTAAGCACTGCTCCCTTTTCCAAGGATTACGTTTTGGGAATCATGTCTAAGTTACGACAAGAGTTTTTAAGAGTTTGAAGACTTCGACCGTGCATCAGATGTTTCAAAACCCTTTTAACTGTGACATTGACAAAGTGCCTGCTGAAATTCAACTTGAAGTCATCGAGCTAACATCCAACGACTCACTCAAGTCGGATTTCCAGGAATGCTACAAAGAAGGTACCCGTAACCTACTTCCATTTTACAGTTCTCTCCCAGAAAAAGACTTTAAGAACATCAAAAATCATGCTCGAGCTATGTTTTCTCTTTTTGGATCCACCTACAAGTGTGAGCAAACTTTTTTCAAAAATGAAGTTTGTGAAATCTAAATACAGATCTTCCTATCAGAAGGAACATTTAAAATTAATCCTAATGATCAGAACTACAAACTTTGATCCTAACTGGACTTAAATTTTAAGTGGCAAACAAATGCAATCTTCTCACTAAACAACAATTCCGGTTATTGTTCTTTTTAAGCTTCAGACTTGTGTAGGCCAACTCATTTATTGTCAAGTTTTTCTCAACCTCATTAAAACTTAAAATAGGCTACAATCAAATAAATTTGTATTACCGTACATTGCAATGATTTGGTTTTGTATCATCCTGTGTTTTCATTAGGCCTACTTCAAAACTTTTACAGAACAAATTTTATTTGCGGCAAAGAATAATTAGGCCTATTTTAATTCAGTTTTCTAAACTATTCTAAATTTTACAAGTTTACCTAATTTTATATTAGAAGTTATTGATATATTATGACATGTAACTTTATTGTAAAGTGGCGATTGCCGTAAACAGAATAAAACAAAAGTTTAAGACATAAATACATAGCTAGACGCCTAGACAGACTTATGTAAAGTCTAAACTGAAATAATGTTGGATTGTTGGTTCTAGTTGCGAACGGCGTGACTACAGGTTTTAATAGAATTACACTATATATCACTTTTTCCTATATATATAATGAAATTAGACACTTCAATGATCGCCGGAAATCAATTATAAACATTCTAAAACAAATATAACATAACAAATTAACAAACCAAAAATCGCTTATGGGATTTAACACAGACAATGAACAGCCATTTTAATACGCGATAGGAACAGGGTTGCCAGATTGGTTGCAATTAGATTTGAGTGGGTTTATCAGTGCCTCCTATATTGCCTAAAATTAGAAAATAATAACTGTTTAAGTTAGAACCCTACCTCTGGTTTTTTTTAATTCTAATTATATACCGTAATGTGATAATACGACGAAATATTATAATTATACAAATATTATAATCATACTGTTATCGGCAAAATACTGTGACTGAACAGTTTAGGTAAGTCCTCTAGTTTTTTTTTTTTTATTCTAATTATAATCATACTGTTATCGGCAAAATACTGTGACTGAACAGTTTAGGTAAGTCCTCTAGTCCTTTTTTATTCTAATTATATAGTGATAATACGATGAAATATTACATCTTGTGATACATCATCTTGTCCTATTACATATGTTCAATGTGGCAACGTTGGCAATCAGAAATGATAACTTTCTTCTTTTATACTGGTATTCAATGTAATTTATTAACGACAATTGTTATTGTTTTCAAACTAAAAGTTTTGAAAAGTTATATAAAGATCTACATACATTTTCGTGATTTCTTTCATTAATTTTGTTTAGTGAAGTTATTGATATTTCTTGGTGTATTAAGTGATTTGTTTCTTTTATTTAGTGTTAAAATATAAAAAAATACTGAAGTTAACCTCTATATTTTCTACTTTTATTTCTCTCGTAATTTCTATAATTTTTATTTCCGGCGGATATTTTTCTTGTTTTTATAATCAGTTTAACATGTTCTTTCATAATATGAAGAAATTTAAAAAAAACCTCTGGTCACGCCGTTCGCAATCTTTACCGGATTGTTGGCCCGCCTTTCCTCCAAAAATTTACAATGTGGCCCTTGAGTAAAAAAGGTCGGAGACCCCTGTAATAGAACATTAGTTGCGTATACGTTGGCACCGCTGCGCAGTAATATGGCATAGAGTCGAATAGTAAAGTTGCGTCAAAAAAACTACCTATTAAAACTTGTTTAACTTTTTCTGTTATATTTCCATTGGCAAAATCAATCAGCTGTTTACATAAAATAGATATTATTCTTATTTGTAAAATCAGCATCAGCTGGTCACCATAAATTTACTGTGTAGTTCACATTTTGTTTGGTGTTGGCACCTCTAATCAGTGGCGGCTCGTGCTATAGGTTCACTGGTTCAGTGAACCCCCAACCAAATTGCGTTAATAACATAATATTTTAACAAATATAAATATTTAGTACTTTTTTTCATAAATGTAACAATATAGATTGAAAAGTTGTTAAAATACGACATAGAGTAACAACGCGCAGCTCTCCTACGTCGTTTTCAGCATCTTGGTTCAATTCAGAGAACGAACCTCTTGGCCTAGGCGAGGGGGTACAGGGGAACGGTGGGGGAATAGCAGTTTCAACGTTGTTTTTCGCTGCAAACTATATGCAGCGACTCCCGACTCCTTCCGAAGATAGCCGAACCTGCAGTTCACAACAGTGTTTTGTAAAAAAAACCTTACGCCTATTTTTTCCTTTACGTAGTTGGTGTTTATTTATATTTACTTCTTTGATTAATAGGTTATGTCAGTTGTGCATTCTATGAAGTTCATGGATTAAGTCTGTGTTAGTGTGGACATATTATTAAATAATATTATTGCAGTTCGGTGTTGTTATTAGCGTTGTGTTAAGGTAGGCCTAAAGTTTTTAGAATGAACAGCGTTACACCTTTGCTAAGGGTAACTTCTTTACCTCTTGGAGAAAAGTGTGCTATTAAAGTACACTGGTATTTGTGTCACTTCATTATTTATGAGTCACTTTATCAACTAAAAAATTAAATAAACTAATTAATAAAGCATAGGCTTCTACGTAAGACAATATTGTTCGCAATTTTCCATTTATAATTAATATCTATATTCCAATCTATCATGCAAACTGTAACCCGATTTTATCTCATTGCACGCTTTTCAGAGATGTCTTAAAACACCAAATTTAAGTAAAAACAGGCCTAAAAGTAGAAATTCTTATGTTTAGTACTAAAAACAAATTTGCAGGACCCCCTCTCCCCGGTAGATTTGAACCCCCAAGGTAATAATTCACCAGCCGCCACTGCCTCTAATGCAATACTATTTACAACTTTCTGGCAAAAATTTTAATCTGAATTGGAAATTTTGTTAGTTATACCTAAATACCTGGTTATAAAGCATCTAATCCGCTTGATCGTCTTCTTGCATAACAACCTAAACAGGCGCAAATTCCAACCAAACTAATTCCTATGCCTAGTATTAAAGCGAGAACATCTCCGAAGTCAAATCCTTCTGAAGCTTTAGCGCAGTGACATAAAATTAAAATTACAAATATCACATATTTTATCATTTTTAGACAAATATTTTTCACAGTATACTACAGTATTATAAAATGTATAAACATCAAGTTACAACCTATTCATACTATAAAATCAGAATTTACTGTCACAATCATAATATTTACTAACACTCGTTTGTAACACAAATAATTAATTATTCCTTTCCTTATCCACACCAGACACCAGACTAGACCAGGACTAGACTAGAATAACAATAATAATCGCAACAGCTGTTTTGTATAGTTACTCATTTTCTACTAGTTAATACTTTAAATAATAATAATACTAACTAGAATTCAAAGAAATAAAACTATAATTACAGTTTATTATAATTATATAAAACTATAATTATTATGTGTATCTATAATTACGTAGCCAATAAAAAAGTGACAAACAACAAATTTTGACATTAGATAGTTTGTTGCCTTTATAATAACAAATTATAATTATTACTCAAGACACCCATAAGTTCTTTTTAAAATTAAATCTAGCTACATTGAAATTTTTTCTACTTTAAATATTAACTCCTGAATTAAGTATCGTTCCTCTGGTTCAATATTTTCAAACTAATTTTATAAATATATTATATTATATGGTCAGAAAATTTGTAAAATAAAAAATGAAAAGAGGCTAGATGATAAACGTATCCCCAGCTGGCACAGCTCACAGATTATTCCTCACTTTCATGGATCTCTACCCTATCGGCCTGTCATGCTGCCTAATTTATTGATAGGAGTCAGCTGATAAGATGGAAGTTATTGGTTAATCGGTAGAATTACTACTACTACTTAACAATAATGGCATCTTTAGAAGAAACAGAATCTGGGTATGGATCTTGTGACTTATCGAAGTCTCCCGTTTTTACCTTAGCAGACTTTGAAAAATTACGAAATAAAGAACCCGAAGGCGTGCCTTTACAAACTCCTTGGACATTTTGGCTTGACAGGTTTGTTAAATTTAATCCTATTGACAAATTTCTCCTTTAGGACAAACAAAAATCCTGAACAAAACCTTATGGAATTTGGAAATTAGGCCTAAATATACTTTCTAAATATGTATGACATTTTGTATTTCAGGCTATGTGTTTTGTCTAAACTATTCATTTGTTATTTATATTTTTTTAATGGTGTACCTATGACTCCTTTTAATTTGTAAAATAAATATGCCTGACATATTAGGCTATATAATATAATGAGAAAACCTAATAAAAAAGCAGATCAAAGGGCCAATCCAAGCCTGATTATGTCCATCTTTCAAATTGACAGAATTTTTTTACCAAACATTTTTTGGGGATCTTTCAAAAATCCTTTTTTACCAATCCCTTACCAGGCCTAACTTTCAAATCATGTGCGAAAATAACCAACACTGCCGAAGGCAACAGCGCAGTTTGTACAATACAACCTCGTTAAGTCGGACCAGCCGGGACCGCGGCCGATCCGACATGACGAAAATCCGTGTTAGCCGGAGAAAGAGCATAAAACATCAAGTAATGAAAATACACTGTATACTTACAATATTTTCCTTTACTACGGAGAAAAAGTCTTTTAAAATATTTACTCTTCACAAAAAACACATCTGTGGACTGTACAGGTATGTCTACTTTTTGGGGAAAAAGCTTGTAAGTTTCTGTTGCGTCAGCTTCGAGTAACGTTTATGTGCTGAACGGCAGACAAACTCGGTTGCTCGAATTCGGTGGAAACACGATCACCGTGCCGTATTCTACAATTATGCGCTCATATAAAGCAATAGCTACCAAAATGCATATTTTTTTTTATTTTTATTTATTGCAAACCGGTCCGGGTTACCCGGAGATCCGACTTAAAGAGGGCCGACTTAACGAGGTTGTGTACTGTAATTCACTTCTGTTTAAAGTGATAGTTACTATAAATAGTTTTGAATAGTTACTATGCCATAAGTATTCCATTTGTTTTAGATCAACCCCGGGAGATTCTGCTGAAAAATATCAAGCAAATTTGAAGAAAATCTATACAGTGTCTACAGTGCAAGATTTTTGGGCTGTATTTAATAACATTCCTACAGCCGACAATATACCTGTAAGTTTTGTCAAGAGTTGGTAAGCATGGTAGAAATAATTATAACAAGTTCTGAAGAAAAACTTAACTGGTGGAATAATCTTAATTGAAGACAGTTTTTCTCAAGTCCTGCAGAAGAGTTATAACAGGCAAGAAAATTTTGTAAAATGCACATATTCAGTAATTTTTAATACTAATATCAAATTTG
>JAGFPH010000524.1:491991-504843 GCA_018207615.1 Philaenus spumarius
AATCAGGTGATTTTAGTGTTAAAAACAGATGATTGTATATAATAATTTCCATTTAAATAGCATAGGAATATATAGGCTGGTGTAAATCAAGTGATTTTAGAGTTAAAAACAGGTGATTGTATATAAAGTGGAAAATTCAGCTATCGTAACAATACCTGAATGTACAGTTTTGTGATGTGTTTTGTTATTGTAGCTGTGTTTTTGTTTCAAAGTGAGAATTAAAATCAAAACTTAGGCTATATGATTAAACACATTATAAAATTATTTCAACTGTACTTTGTTACTGTAATGAATAACGCTGGAAGACCAACACGCAAAGGTAGGCCATCACGAAGAGGTATTGCTCCTAGAAATATAGCCTATATATATATATATATATAGGGGATATTGCCCCTACAAGCCATTAGTTACATGTAAATACTTAAATACTAATTAAAATTACATGAGACATTTGAATAGTTATATTTTTATTGAAAAAATACATTACTTAATAAAAATACATTACTTACTTAGTCTAAAATTTCATTAAATACAATATTTTTTGTCCATCCATCAACAGCAGGAAACCCAGGAGCATCATAGTGAGTGATTAGAACCTTATGGTATATTTTGATCTTGTTCGAGATAATGCTACATATAAAATTCCGTTGGAAAAAACTGGTTCAGGAAAATAATTCCAACATTTTCAAGCGTTTGGTCCTGATATTTATTTATTGTAAGCGCAAACGACAGTATTACAGGGAGTTGTGTTCACTTTAAGGTAAAGGGGAAAGTGGACCTTCGCTTGGTGTCAAAGGTATTCTTGGAAGGATATGCAATATGCCTTTATACTGCCCACACAGAATTTCTGCTACAATTGAGTTTATATAAAGGTCCCTCAAGATCATTATAGTGCCATTCACTAAACCTTGGTTAGAATTTAAGTTCCTTATGAGCATTACAACTGCTCCCTTTTTATTTTAAGGTGTAACACACGAGGTGGAAGTCCACTCATTTCCAATGTATGAAAAACCTCCACTGAAATATTGACATATTTCGCTATTATACTCGGTGACAACAGAATCTAAACTGAAATACGAAGTTTCTTCACCTGACAGGCTTTTAATTATTTTATCATTTATTTCAGTGCAGTGGGCATTTTTTGGTCAAAGAATGACTTTTCCTTTCATTAAATCTTCTGACAAATTTTGTAAGTCATTACCAAAGATAGATTCAATAATATTATTTTGACACAACATTTCTTTTGGTATTTGTATGTATGGTTAGTTAGGGAAATTTGCACGGCCAGAGCCAACTTGAGAAAGAAAATGTACAAACTCAATCTCGTCTTTATTTGCATGCATGTTTCTTGTTAAATATAGTTTTTCAAAACATGACCATAACTGGCAAGATTTTAAACAGTTCTCCACAATTGTTCCCCTTGCTGAATGAGGCACTACTGGCAATACTTGTTAAAAGTCTCCTCCTAGAATTATGGTTTTCCCACCAAAAGGTTTATCAATGTTTGAAATGTCTCTCAGCAATCGATCTAGATATGTAAGTGTGTTTTTACAGGGATCATTGAAGCTTCATCAAAAATAAAAACTTTGAATTAATTTTTTTTCCCTTCTTTAGAATCAGGATTATTTGAACTCACTGAATTCTCAAACAAAGGTATTGGGAATCTGAAATCTGAATAAACTATGGCTTGTACGACCATCTGGAATTAGCATCGCTGCTATTCCCATCCAAGCCACAGCAGAACATTTTATTCCTTTCCCTCGAAAATAGTGCAATAATACTTCATAAAAAAAGGTTTTCCACTTCCGTCTGCACTTTTTTTGTGTGTTGACTGGTTAGTGACGCATGCTACTATCACATATATTATTTCTCAAGGCCATTTTTTTGTCGGTACGCCATAACTTCCTTAATACATCATCAAATTACATGAATGAGGCATCATTTTAAAGCTTTCCTTAACTGCTACAAAGGAAAAATATACAAAATACAATTATACGAAAAAATACAAAAAAAAAGAAATAAAGAATCCAAAAGTAACAGTGATGTAAGTTCAAGTAAGTTGTAGGGATATTTTCCTGGTGTTGGCAACACTGATGATAACAATACCCAGCTGTGACGGTACTTTAATAATAATACGGTGTGTACTTTAATTAAGTGGGATTTAAGTAAGTTAGAATGCGACTGCTTCGACTCCTTTGACATTTGAGCATACTTCTACATTAATATCAGCTTGATATTTTGTACTCAAATATGGATTATAAGGGACAACCCATTCGTTAGTAATTTCAACTAACCTGCCATTTAATTTTGATACACAATGCCGTCTCCATCATTTCTTCTTTTATAGACTGGATAGCCATTACAATTTTCCTTAGTTACGAGTTTCCCTGAGCATAAGGCTTTGGGAAATTCTTTGTACAGTTTCCATCTTTCATGCATGGAGTCCTTGGGTTTAAGTTCCCACATGGACCATGTATCATGCTTGATTTTACTACTTCAAAAAGAACAGGATTTTCAGGTGAAGGAAGTCCTGCTAAAACAACCTTAACTATGTGTTCTATCTCACGGACTAGTATCCTCTCCTGTAAGGGTGAGAAGCAAGTGACCATCTCTTCTGGAATTCTATGACTTATAGATGACAAACAACTTCTTCAAATATTTAATTTTTTGTTAAATCAGAAATGAATTCATCAAGCTTTGCCTTGAATACTCGAGCTATAAGTTCTGGTCTGAAGTTGGGCTGGGTAGCGTAACCAAGGTTTTCAGTTATCTCTTTCCATTTAGGATTACATGTGAAAGTAATGAACAACAATAGCTTTCCAAAAGCTCTAACTAATGCCGTCGCATCTTGATAATGCATGTTCATATTACATGGTGATCCTTGAAAAGTAGATGGCAAAATTACCATTTTCCTGGTTTTACGCCACGATCATGTGCCTCATTTTGTAAGTAGTCTTGTAGGCCAGCAAAAGTTTCAACTCTAAGCTTCTTCTGCTCAAGCTATGTTCTAATATACAAAAGGCGCCCCTAATATACTTTCTAATGCCCCTTGATTCTGAATCATGTTGATTTATTTTGGTTCACTAATTTTCTGTTAATTTTTAGAAGACTTACTTTTATTACTTTCCACTCCATTGTTTTCAGGCTGGGAACTCCAACTCTGGGGACATTTTGACTGATTATTCTCCATTGCAACAGAAACAGAGTTTTCAAATTTATTTTTATTGTTGTCAGTATATTCTACTAACGTTTTACAATAATTACTTTTTTCTGTTGACCCAGCATTATGGTGGTTTTGCTCGGGTTTTTCATTATTTTCGATGTATTTGTTTTTCCATTTTCTACCTTAGCCCGTTTTCTCTTGAACTTTTGTATTTCAGTTTCATCTAGGCATATTTATTTACTTGCAATAGGTGAATTTCTTTTATAAGAATTTTCGCTGTAAGAAGAATCAGGCTGTTTTTTTTTTTTCATTTCATTACCCCTTGGAAAAAATACATCATAATGGCCTTCATCTACATTTCCCAAAAACCTAAGGCAACAAATTGTATTTCCTTCTCCAATTATGATTTCATTACGCAGGCTCTCAGTATAAATTCTAAACTGTAGGTGTGGGATAACTTTTGTTGTTGCAGTGATTTCAACATTCCCAACCAACGTAAACTTTGTCCTTGGACACTACTTGGCTGTACTCTGATGGTTTGGTTATTATTTGTCCATAAGTAGGACACCTATGACAAAAATACTATGTTGAGGCCAATTATTGATAATCTCTTCAACAACAGTTTTTCTGATGTCGTCGTAAAACGATTGAGTCCCATATAAAAAGTAAGAAACGCATCTAAAAAGACAATTTCCACCTCCATTACTATTGAACTATAAACAGAAAATCATCATTAAGCAAAGACAAAATTAAACATAACCTACTTCAATAAAGTGCATTAAGCAACAGCAAAATTAAACATAACCTACTTCAAAAAAATAAATTACAACATAAACAAACCATGTTATGATAATAAAACATGTGGTGTTTAAAACATCTGCTGATCTGTGCTATTATATCTATCCAATAGAACTCCAGATGATAATAAAACATGTGCTGCTATAATCAGCTGATCTGTGCTATTCAGTTGATCAGTAAAAACAATGTTAATGAATAGAAAATTTTTTAAATATTAAATGAAGGAATAGTAAAATTTTAAGGCAAATGGGCATAGAGTTAATTACCTTTCATTTAACACAAACCGCATGTCAATCGGTCCAATAGAACTCCAGATATCACTCAGAATAGGCTTAAAATTTTACCCCATGTTAAATTGCCATAAGAGATTTTAATTCCTGTTTTTAGAAAATTTAGTGGGGTAATAGCTGAAATCCAAGCAAAATGAACAAATATACAGACAATTACCTTTAATGTGGTACCAACTGTGTGTATATCGGTCCAGTAAAACTCGAGATCTCACTCGGATTACAAAAAATCTTTTCAAATTAATATATAGACAAGTATTTTTTAAATGTAGTCTCTTCTTGATTAACTTTCATTGATAGTGCTTATACTTAGATTAACTTATAGCTGAAATTATTATTACTTTATATATAATATTTATTTATTTGTTATGTCATTCTTTGTTTGTTTTTTAAACTTTGTTTTATTTATTTTTTAATATCATCCATATGCTAAATTATTTTTAACATTATTAGTGTGTGTGCTTTATTATGTATAATGATTGTTTAGACTCGTATTATTCAAATAATTATATATAACTGGTACATACTCATCCAACACCATTCTGTAATATTACCTCACTATTCACTTTGGTATTTCACTTTCTCTGGTTCTAGTTACGATAATCCTATTGTTTAGGAACTAAGGCCATGCCCACTCTTGTAGAGTGGTATAAAAGAATAATTTAAGTATTAACTTATTTGTACATTTTTTATGCATTTTGGAAATTCATTCAATCCTCAGAAACTCACTCTAAATTGAGGTCGTTACTCCATTAAAATATTTAAAATGAAATAATTCGGCGTGTGCACACTATCAAATACATATGACAACTAGGGAATCCAATCCCGGACGAAATTTTTGATCCCGGGATTTCAGGACCGCAAAAACGAATCCCGGGATCCGTCAAATTCCAACTAGCTTGATAAATGGCCTAAAAGCATGTATTTATGATGTAGTGATGTAGTATCATTTATATAATTATCATTATAACAAAATAAGCCATATTTATTTACCATTTCTTTTGTTTAAAAAAATATTGATAAACATTAATCACACTAAAAGTAGCAAAAACATTTTACGTCAATGTGGTCGGGTCGGTAGGTAGGTAGTTGCACCACAAATACAACGATACAAAGTCAAAAACAGAACGAGGATAGTACAAAGCCAAAACTAAACAAACGATATGCAGTATGTATGACACACGCAATGTTTTAAGAGCGAGGGTTTACTTGATACTGAATCAAACTACTCACAAAAAATAAAGGAGATGTGTGAGAGGGGGATAAGGAGGATAGGGTAGAATATAGATATAATCACAATCGAAGGTCGCATAGAAGCAGGAAGCAGGTGCAAGTAAAGATAAGGACTGATGACATCACTATCGCGTAAAAAATAATCACAGACATCTGTCTGTCTTACTCTACTACGCTACTAAGTGTATACGACATCCCGACTACCCGATTAGTGTTATGGTTTATTCAAGTCATTTGTTTGATTGTTTATTTAGTTCACTACTTATAAATAAATAAATTATATTATTTATTTAGAAAATCTATTATTCTCTTAATTAAACAGTACTTGTGCAAGTCAAAATACCTTAAAACGGATAAATTTTATAATCCCGGGATTGTCATTTTACAATCCCGGGACTGTCGTCTGGGTAAATCGGCTCGGGATCCCGGGATTGTATTCCCTAAAGACAACTCTAGTTGTAAAAATCACATAGACGGATGAAATTATTCTTTTATTCTAGTAGTGACTTAGATACAAAACAATGAATTTTAAAATAAATATTATGTAGATTAGCCCTAGGTTAAACTATTACAAGTTGTAGCTCATGTAACAGTGATAATGACTGACTTTGTCTTTGAAACGCGTTAACATTCAAACAACATGAGAGATCAATACTTATTTATTTTACATGTTTTCATCATAACGGTTGTTCCAATATCCCTTATTATTTACTATCACTTATTTACTTACCACTACGGATAGTTTTTACTGTTAATTTGAAACGATTCTTTGTCTGAAAAAATGTTACTTCAATCATTCTTCTCCTCACTCATTGACTAACCTTTTCAGTAGCAGGTTGTGAACAACATAGGGTCGCCTAATGGAGAAAGTTTTTTTTTTATGGTTTTTTACTTACTTTTTGTTGTTTTCTTAAGTTTTTAAGTGTTTATTATTTGCTTGATTTTTTTTTATTTCTAAATATTTTTATCACTATGTTTGCGCTAAACAAATACGGAAATATTAGTTTATCAAATAACTACAGTTTACTATGACCTTAAAAAACTGTAAACATTATCAAACGATCATTATGAAAATATAAATTATTTACAATGTTTATTGTTACATTTTAATTTTTTATTTCTTTTAATATTCGGTTATTTTTTTTTAATTGTATAAACATTACAAATATTGCTATTGTGCATGGTTAGTCACACCTTTTATATTTGATTTCAATACATTTATCACTTATTTACAAAAACAATCAAATTATTGATATAAAAACACAATCCGAAAGAGAAAATTAGCAAATAACGTGTTGTGTTTGACTAAGACAAAAACAGGTACAACTAAATGCTTCAAGGGAGACACTTAAGGTCGCTTCACACACATCAGTTCAGTCCTATCGCAGGTCAGAGATATCAGTCACGTGAATATGTTCAATTGAAAAACATATTCTTAAATCGACTTCTTCTTGCGCCATCTACACTCATCCTGCTCAATTCCGGCAAGGTCCAAGTCTTGCTTCAGTCATATTTAGATTTCTTCCCACCGATATTTACAGCATTAACATTCTTCAACACATTTACAGCAATTTTTAATTGATACAGCAATTGGTACCATAAGATTTTCCATAATGAACGCATGATCTTCACATAATTATGAATGGGACAACCTGTATATAAGTAGTTAGTTTTGAATTGCTTTTTTTCTGCAGAACTTAAATATTAATTAATAACAAAAGTTTTAAATATTTTTACTATTTTATATTTTAACAACATTATTGTTTGCAGGTCATCAGAATCATCATGCCTTTGATACTGGAAGAAAATCCAAGAGATAAAACAATGTTTTACTAAATAAACAAGAATGCAATGTTTTAAAGTGCCCTTCCACTATGTTTCAGCGTTTGGAAGAATGTTGACAATAAGAAGTTGGGACTTCGAATATTTTTAGTTTTAAGTCTAAATATAAAATATAAAGCTGGACTATATTAAATAATACGTAGGCTATAACTATATTATACAAAGGGTTGATCTAAAAGATTTAGATTATTATTAACATATAAAAAATAATATGGATTCTATTTTACTTATGTTTATATTATACTAAAATAATTAAAATATTTTATAAAAAATTTGTCTGGTATTATTAATACTAGTGGACATGGCAATGCTTCGCTATTGCTTGATTTACCTAACCTAAAATTATATTCAGTTTTTGATCCAAATCAGTTGTTGATCAAAATCAGCTGTTGATCAAAATCAGCTGTTTTAAGCTTTTCATACGAACAGCTGTTTTTTGTGCCCCTGATAAAATCAAAAGAAATCTTTCTTCTTCTTCCTTAAGATTGACCTTCCATAAGAATAACATGGGAACTTTAAAAGCCACTGGGGCAGAGCCCAAGGGACTTATTCAAAAATGTAAGGCCGGTTTGCAAATCTACGCGACACGCTCTTTCCAATGAGACGTCAATGGATAAAATCGGTTAAGAAATGGCGGAGGAGTTCAACCAACAAAGTTTCATGTAGCGTATTAATTATATAGATAGATGTATTCTATAACAGTATAGTGGTCATTGAAGCTTTTGATGATAATTTAATTTCATGTAATAATTTTAGTCTTATGGGGCTTGTAAATTATATTTTCTGAACTTTTCTAGAGATTGACTTTGCAAAGCTTCAATGAATTGTGAATAACTCACAGATATATTCAAATTCATATTGTGATATCCCTTTCTCTGTAAAAATCGGTTATTTAACTTTAACCAAAGAAACTAAAATCTCCTTTAAATTAAAATCACTACCAAATTAATTTTAGAAACTAATAATTATTGTACAGTAAGTTTTGAGCTCAATGAATAGAAAATGTTTTTTTCTGCAGCTAATTAATAAGTTGGTTTTTGCACACTCACAGCAGTGCGCAAACTAAACAACAACATGTGTTCAGCGTCAAGTAATTATACCTCTTTTTACGCCGTGCGGTAAAGTAATACTTTAGTCTACATCAGCTGTTTACTTTGTACCCTAGGACTGTGGCAAGTTTACTTAGTCACCCTCAATAAACTTTAATAATAATGCTTATCTCGTGCAACAAACTCAACTTTGCACCCTAGATACACAAATAACTATAGTTGAATGACAGAACATTAATATATTTCAGTATTTACTTATAGTAAGCAGTTTATTGGATATTAATTTAGGTATTTATTTTATCTATTGGACACCATATTAGAAATATTTTGTTAACTTAATGCACTCGTACAATTATCAGATTCTGATAAATAACAGAAAATAATAAATAAACAAATATATGTAAATTTAAATATTTTAAGTTTATCTAAACAATAACAGCTAATCAATGATTATTACCAAAAACTTCTGTTTGTCATCTTATTCGTCCTATCTTTGATCAGCATTACAGTTCATGAGGTCTTTATCTTAAAATTAACTAGTTCATACGTGTCCTGGAAAACCTGGAATTTCATCTGTTGTCCTGGAATTATCCTTGATTTTTTTCTGATGTCCTTTAAAATTAGGTTTCTGTCCTGGAATTTTCCCCTCTATTCCAAAATACCGATTTAATTTCTAAATTTTATTGACTGATCTGAGTATGTATACCATGCGTACATGTTACTAGTTTTAATAACCATTCAAACCTATTAAAAATTTAAGATGAGAGAATGCAGGTTGTTGAAAATTCATAATACGGATATACTATAGTAGTTTTGAAATTTAATAGTTAAGACTTTCTCCACCAGTGCTCTATCAAAACTGAAGCTGCTATTGTCTGATTACCCAGAGACAGACTTCTACAAATTTGACAGGCCTAAAAACAGGTTGGATTCCTTTTTTTATGACCTTATTGGAACAAAGAACCAATATTGCCATCTTTGGAAAGTGATCAAGTTGATTTTGACCTTATCCCACGGTAAAAAAAGTTTTTTTTCATTAATAAAGAAGTTATTTTTGGAAATATCAAAGAAAGTTTGATTGCTCTACGTTTAGTATATGACGAACTGAAAAGTATATGATGTCCATGAAACTGTCATAAGTAAGGAACTCTTTCTTATGCTTGATCTGCATTAATGAAATACCAAAATCACCTAGAGGATCAAAAGAAGAAAACTGAAGATAAAAATTCCAAGAAAAAATCTGGTAAGTTGAGGAACTGAAGTCATTGAAGAAAAGAAAGTTGGATCTAGAAAGTGCTATCCAGACAATGAAAAAGACGCTGACGAGTTGGCACAAAAAGCTGAGAACAGGAAAGGCTTCATTTTATTGGCAAAGTCAAATTCTTTTAGAGTAAAGACAATAGAAATTACCAAAGATGTAGAAAAACTAACAAACAAGATAGCCAAACTGGTCAAAGAATCTTAGGCTGTAAATAAACTGTTCTTTTTTTCAAAAAGTCAAGTGATTTATGTACTACATAGATTAATCTAATAAATGGTCTAATTTGTTTTTTGTTTAGTAATTCAATAATGTAAATTGTTTTCAATAAAAATATATTTATACCATTGGCGAAACCCCGCCCAAGAACAATATTTCAATGACTCAATTTCATATATTCTTAATAATGAGGTTGATAAGAAAAACACACACTGTTACAATCCACACAACTATTTTATTACTCACTGTTCTTAATAGTTAATTCTCACTTCACGTTTTTCAATTATGCAATTATTTAAAATACAGTTCACCAGTAACATCAGTCCTTGACAATTCTGTAAAATAATTTTCTTAGGTTCCAAAATTCAGTGTTATTTACTATTTTTAAAGAGCATTGAGATTTTGTTCTCCTCCGACCTATTTTGCTTAGGGACATTAATCAAAAAAACTAAACATTGTTTGATTTTAATCTCATCATCACTTTTATGACATGTATTTTTCGTTCAAGTGCTTTATCTAAAAAAAAATTGCTTTTCACCGTAGAATTGTGTGGTTTAAGTGTCCTGGAAAATCAAGATCTTGTCCTGGATAATTTTTTTTAAAAACCTGTATGAACCCTGTAGTAAGCCCCTGTGAAAAATCACAGGCTGATTAATTAGATACACATTAGAAATACATCATTTAAAAAACAATCTATTAAAAAACAACATTAAGGAATACTTATCTAACTATACGCAGGAATCTTAACATAACTATGCTGACAGGGATTTTTAACTCGGTAAATGTGTACAATAATAAGGATTATAAAACTGTAGGCCTATTTGTTAAACATTTCTATTTACATAGTCTACGTTATTATTTAAAGAAAGATAAAAATAATATCTTTTAATTGCTTTTTATTTCATATTGCTAGATCAAATGATTTAGAAGTTATTAATATTATAGTGAAGAAATTAATAATCGAATATGTTTATATGTTATACGAAGATGTGTGAATGTTTCCGAAGCTAAACGATTATATATCTCTTCTTTAAATTTGTATAAACAAATAATCATATTGATGATAGAAGGTTGCATTTATTTACAGTTTATAACCTCAAAGCTAATATTATAATGTATATTATAGCATACATTAGTTTTATAACTCATATTTAAAAAAATCAACTTCACAAGAAATAATAACGATTATTGCAGTTGTAACATAACCCCAAACTATAATCTACACTAGGTTTGTTTAAGTGTTACAGATGATGGGTGTATCAGCTGTTTAGATGTATGAATGTTTCAGAAGTTAAACAAATAGGTTTCTTTTCTTTAAATTTGTATAAAAAAATATATTGATAGAAAAAGGTTGTATTTATAATATATAGTTTATAACCTCAAAGCAAATATTATAACTTATATTAATAATGAATTCATTTTCAGTATCCAGGTCACTGATTTATTAAAAATAAAGTTTCTTACCTTCTTTTATTCCGTCACGTGACCTCTTCTTTATATTCGTTAGTGACGCGTTTCGGGACTTTTATCCCATCATCAGACACAAAATTACTAAATCGAGGTCATCATACATTAAAATTAAATTACACAAAACACACATAGCACATTTCACGTTTAGGTGTACACCTTCTGGCGACCGGCCGGCAACTGTCAGTCTGTTGTCTCGCGCACTCTGAACCTGTTCTTACTGCGGGCTTTTTGGATTCTTATCGCCGTATCATATAACGTATTCGAGTCAAAACTCAGCTGGTCGTTTAATAATTGGTGTTCGCCGTTTACATCTTTAGATTTGAACGCCTTATAGATCTCATACTCCTCGACTGCGTTCATATATCTCCCTTTGGTACATATTTTAATTGGTTTCGGGTTATTTTCCAGGCTCGTGTAACTATGGTTTTCGTCAATTAGATGGCGGGCAAAATTCGATTTGTTGCCTGAAATTGATCTTTTTGGCAAGTGTTCTTTATTTAAATCGAGTCTTAAATGTTCTCCCGGTTTGGCCTATGTAAACCTTTTCGCAATCGTCGCAAGTCAATTTATACACACCTGTTTGGTCTTCTATATGTCTTGGGTTTTTGGGTTGAAAAAATTGTTTGATGGTGTTACTGGTTTGGAATGCTACAGTTCTGTTAAGTTTATGGAAGGTAGAAGTGACTATTTTAGGTAAAATGTTGCCATATTCAGTCGATACGAAGACCGTTTTTTCTTTCTCTTTGGGACGCGATCTAGATCTATCCTTGTGTTTTAAAAGAAGTTTGTCAATTATTGAGCTTCCATAACCGTTTCTTGTGGCAATATATTTTATCGTATTTAATTCTTCTTGAAAATCGTGAGGTTCTAATGGTACTGTCATTAATCTATTGATCAAACTGTTATAGGCTGCCATCTTATGAGGTAATGGATGATGGGAATCAGAATGTATAGTGATGTCTGTTGTGGTTGGCTTCCTGTATATCTTATACCGAAACTTGTTTTGTGACGGTTATGTCTAGAAAATTTATACTGTTATCTTTTTAAATTTCTAATGTGAATTGTATTTTTGGGGTTATTGAATTGATATAATTTTTTAGTTGTTCTAATTGCCTAAAAGTTCCGTTAAAAATTATAAATGTGTCATCCACATATCTGGTGTAATACAGAATTTGGTTGCTAAACTTGTTCGAATCGGACAGCAGAAATACGTTTTCAAAAATACGTCCGCTAAAAGACCTGAAAGTGGCTAGTCCGTCTTTTTGGACATAATATTTCCCATTGTGGGTGAAATAATTCTGTTTCAGTATTACTTCTAATAGGTTAATTATTTCGGAGATTTTATGGGAATTTAGTAAGTTGGTTTTGTTGAGGAGTTTTTGCACAATATCTATTGTTTCCTGGATGGGTACGTTAGTGTAAAGGTTAGTAACATCAAATGAAGCAATTTTATAGTTAGGCTGAAGTTTAATTTCATTTAATCCCGTAATGAAATCAGTACTGTTTCTAATGCTGTGGTTATTTTCTAATAAC
>JAGFPH010000524.1:520038-534314 GCA_018207615.1 Philaenus spumarius
ACAAAGGATGGTTCTGCTGACATTTGAATATGAAATAAAGATTACTTGACTAAATAAATGGATTTTTGTATATGCTTAATGTTTTAGTGATTATGGTGAAGTTACATAATAATTTTGCTAATTGTGGCCTTTAATAAGAATTCTATTATATAATTGATATAATACTAGTTATTGCATAGAATTAAACAACCAACAATAATATTGAACATAGTAATTAGTTTCTTTTTTATATTGTACAAACTGGATTGATCACCTAACAACTTCTGTCTACAACAATACCTTAAATTCACAAATGTTAATACAAAGAGGTATGATTAAGTAAAGATACTATAGCGTCATCGGGTGTTGTGTATTATTTTCTAGGCTAAATTTGAATATTTAACATTTGTCATAGTATTTTAATTTAGTAATCTGATACATTTTGCATTGATTCTGATACGTTAATGGTTTCTTGTTTATATGGCATGATTAATTTCAATAGTTTGGAAAGGTTATCTAGTTTTTACACTTAGGCTTTTCTAGGCTATATGAATAGCAATCTCAAAGATGTCAGGTTTTTGTTTACAATGTTTCAAATGAGCTAGGCCAATGATTTTTAGGTTTTTAAAATATAAATACATAGGCCATTGAAAAATTTGTCTCAGATCTAGATGTGATTGGAACATTATAATTGCCCTACAAATTGATTTTGTGAAATTCCTTGAACATAAATCATTTTGCTAAGTGACAATTACATCTAATTAACATAAACAACATCCTATCATCTAACATGTGGTAGTAGCAATAATTCTTAACATTAACAATTCTTTAGTTATGGATACAATTACTAAACATAAAATATACATCATTATTTCTACACTGTTCAGCATTGGATTTGTTGTACTTTTACATTGTTCATTTGTAAGATTTTAGTCTTTTGGGGCACAATGGGAAACACATTTGAATATACACATCTGGGAATACACTTATCACTGTCTGTTTCATTGTGACAGTTAGTTATATAGTTAATGGGGTACTTCACTGATAAGTTTTCATAGTTTTGCATGGGGAAACATATTAATATTGGGACCACAGTTTAAAAAAAGGTGAAAAATCACTTGTCTTATGGTAGTTATATACACATAGTTCGCATATTGTTTTTTACAGGGTACACATTGTTTATTTTGGGGGATACACAATTGTTAATAGGGAATATACTTTATGATGGGGAAAATATTGTTTATAATGGGGATAAAGCCGGTTCTACACGATGCTACGAACACTTGCTCCAATGTTGGAACGAACGTTTGAGACAAGTAAGTTCGACAGATGGTACAGCGAATGTTCCTGCTACACGGTGAACCGAATGTTTGATCCAATATTTAAGAAAACAGTTTGGTTCAAACGTTTGTCTAATTGCAAAAATGGACGAGGATGACACTCTATAATAATATATCTTTTAATTGTACACATTTAACATCATATTTAGGCAGGCCTAAATAAAATTTGATTTAAAATAGTAATTTTTTTAAATTATATTTTTAAAATGTATAGTATCTAATTATCGGTAATCTGTTTTTGATTTTTCACGGGAACTTACTAGTAAGAAATTGGCAATCTGTCTGTGATATTGACTGGAATTTACTAGTATCAAGTTACGAAATATAAAGTGTAAGCCTACTTAGGCTATCAGCTGTGAAAATTTAAATGAATAATATTACTGATTAAAAACTAAACACAAAGATAAAGATAAACAAGACTGGTCTTTGGTGTAAATAGAGAGTAAATAGTGCTTCATATGAACAAGTCGTGTAGCCGTTGACAACCAACGAATATTTTCCTTCAAACGTTGGAGGCATTCCTTTGACTCGGTGCAAGAATATCGACATCGGCCGGAACATGGTCAAATGCGAACGTTCGACGCTCGCCATTGGAAGCTCGTAGGTTTGAACAACGGCCACACGATGTGACGAACCATCAAACTTCCAACGTTGGAAGGTGTTCGTAGCATCGTGTAGAACCGGCGTAACACTTGACATTGGGCTAGTTGTTTATGTAGGTTCGTTGTCTTTGTTCTGGTTGGGTCTTATTGTTGGTTGTATGGAGTCGTTGCTTATATATTTTTTCAGGAGAGAGATGTTATATGGTACATATGTTTTCTTGTTGTCTAAGTATGTTAGCGCATGAGTCGATTTTCCGATTTGTTTGGCTATTTTAAGGGGTCCAAAATAAATTGTTGGTACATTGGGATGGAGTATCTTCACTCAGTAGTGTTGTGGATTATTTATATTAATGGCGTGTTGGTAACAGTTACATCTACCAGGTATTTCGGAAAATACATTTTTATACTTCAACATAAGTTTAATTAGTTCTTCTTTTTGGGTTTCGGATATTATTTTGTTCTCAGTCAATTGGCATCTGGCATCTACGTCTAGGGACTGTTCTTCCTTTATACTTAACTCTTCATTCCAAATTTCATTATAACATATAATTTTACAACTAATCATTTCTTTATCGTCATCGCCAAACTTTAATTCAATTTTTTCACTTTTATTCGTCTTTATGACTATTGTGCTTGTATTAAAGTTTAATTCCATTCTTAATATTCTAATCATGTCTATACCAATTATACATTCTCTCACCAAATATGGTACTACTAGGCATTGAAGGTCAAATTCATAGTTAAGGATCTTAGCCTTTAGAAGTAGAATTCTTGTGATCCTCTTTGATTTCTGGTTTAATGCCGTTGTATAAATGTATTTGTTACTGGAAGTTCCTCAAAATGTCCTAATTTTGCTTTGTTCGTTTGAAACCATGTGTCCGAAATGCACGATAAACTGCTCCCACTATTAATCGATGTTCTAGTTTTTATCCCATTTATATCTAATATTATCTCTGGACAGTTTCTGTTTATTACAGGTTCTAGCTGCGTCGGCTGGTCTTCATCTAATAAAAAATTTCTATCACAGTATAGATTAAATACTTGTATTTGTTGTTTGCTGTACTTTTTTTGTCCAAATTTGTCTGTCGGATTGGCGCTGGTGAAGATTCTGGAACCTCTTGTCTCTCTTCCTGTATTTTCGGCTCCATACTTCCGCTGATCTCGCAACGATTTACTCCTTCACCAGCGCGTTGGAGTTTTCCTCTCCACGGCTGGTTGCTGGGGCTCTGGTGTCCTTTTGGCTGGTTATGGGTGGTTGTGTTTCATCATTTGTTGGTTGTTGTCCTCTTGTGGCGATCATATGGCAGATCCGTTGTTGTTCGGAGGTTGGGTATGCATTAGTAGATCTTGGAGGCGGAAAGTTAAATCGGGTTTGTATTGGCATTGGTGGTCTATTTTGCTGGTATCCGTGACGATTGTTTTTATAACTGCTATCCATTGGTCGATTGTTGTAAAATGGTCTGTTGCCTGTGAACCTTCCATTTTGGTTTTGCTGATACGGATGACTTCTGAATGGGGGGCGATCCTGGTGTTGTTGTGTGTGCTGATTATATAGCCGTGTAATTAATTCTCTAGAATTATTTCTTGTGTTAGTGTTAGATCGATCCTGCGGAGGCGTTGTTTGGTTTCTTTCCCAAGAGTTCCGTCTTCTTATCCCGGGGTTTATCTCTTCTGTATCCTCTCTTTGAAGAAGCGCAGCGAATTCTTTGATGATTGATATATTTTGTACCCGCTGGGTATCTTGGATCCTCTGGTCGAAATGAGTAACAAGTGTAGCAATTATATCTTCTTCGGGGGGTTCAGGTATCATTGATTGCATGGTAAGAACGCGTTCGATAAAATATTCGTTACGAGCTTATTTTCCTCAGGTCCTATATTTTTCGAGTTCTAGCTTCTGTCTCGCTCCTTTTTGTACATCGCGGTTCCAAAACTTCATTAAGAATTCATATCGGAATATATCCCATGACGTAATTTCGTTTTTTATCAGTTGCCACCAACGAGCCGCGTTGCCTTCAAGACTATTCTCGATAATATCAAAGAGGCATTCCTGGTTATCTCCCATTTGCATTGTCTTCCTATTAGTTATTCGCTCATAGTACCTTCGTAACCTATATATGTATTCATTTGGGTTACTCTGGCGTCCGTTAAATTTAGGTAATGTGGGTGTACATGTACTCAATAAGTCACCGTTACTCCCTGTACACGTTACGTTAATATGTGTAGGATGAGGTGTATCTAGATTTTGTGGTATAGTCGATATAATAGTTTCTACTCTTTGTATGGTTACTGTTTGATTTTTACTTAGCTTCTCATTGATGTTAGATTCTTGTTCACTTAATTTTTGGTTTAACCGTTCCATGTCAACTTTTTGTTCAAGAGTAATTTCTAAATTTGAAATTTTGTCTTGTGTTTGTACTATGTTTTGTTCAACACCTTCGATTTTTCTATTTAAATTTATTTCAATTTTGTTTATTTGAGATTGTATGCTTGATTGAATAGAATGTATTTCGTATTTTAAATTCATTTAAATTGGCGACTAATAGCTCTGTAATTTTATTCTCTTGTGCCACTAGTTTGTTGTCAATTTGTTGTGCAATCTTGTCATTTTGTGATTCTTATTTATAGTCTATTGTTTTAGATAACTCTGCAATTTTATTCTCTTAAGCCACCAGTTTGTTGTCAATCTTTTGTGAAATCTTGTCATTTTGTGATTCTAATTTATCCTCCAATTGTTTTGTAATTTGGATCTGTAAGTTATGAAATAAATTTGTCATTTGATCCATGAAATGGGTTGGTAATGGTGTTAAAACGGGTGAACTAGGTTGTAGGCCTATATTTATGGATCCTTCGTTGGTGTTTGTAATTTGAATATTTTCGGTTTCGTCATTAGTATTATCGCTAATTATGTTGATGTTTGGTTGCGTTATTGCTGACATTGAAGGTGGAAAATGTGTTAACTCCGATTCTTTAGCTTTTTCAGTTTGATTATAGCTAGGCCTAAGGTTATGTTTACTTAAGTCTTCTTGGTTAGGGTTCATTTTAGATTTAATTGGTTTAGGGTTATTATTATTCTTAAAGTATTGGGTTAGTTACTGCTTAACACCTATTAATACACATATATCTGTTTAAAACTTAATTCACACCACATGAAACTAACATACATAATATGCAATAAATAACTTTAAATAAAATTAGGCTAACCTACTATTGCTTAACCCGCCATCGGTAGCGTTGTTAGGTAGCGCCTAACAAAAATGTTCATCCTTAAGAAATTTTTTTTTCCTACAGTTACCTGACAAAGCGGGTCTTCTTGCACTGATTATAGTACGCAAAGTAGCTGATTCCTGCATTTACTTACTTTCCCGCACTCATTTCACTTTCCCGCACTCATTTCACTTTCCCGCACTCATTTTACTTTCCCGCACTCCAGAATTTCAACCAAACAACACAAAATAGTGTGCATGTATAAGGCACGTAATACGTTTCTCTTGAAAACAAGTTGGCAACACTACTAACTCGATCAGCTGTGTGACTAAATCGATCAAATGGTGCATTGTTGTCATTCAACACTTTGGACTTATAACTTAACCTATATCCTGTTGTTGAGTATTTGATAGATAAGAGTGTTTGTTTATAGGCCTAAGTAAAATGTTTGCAAATAATGAACAGAGTGAAAGTGATTATGATTATAATAATACACCAGAAGAGATAGCGGAAACAGCAAAACAGGTATTTGTTACTTTGTAAAACAATTTCGTTTAAGTTTTGATTTGTTAATTTGTGGAAATGCATAATAAAAGTTCACCTTTATATACAATTACCTGTTATTTATATGGTTTATAGTAACTGTAGGAAAAATATAATGTGTTACACGGGCGCAAAGTGTCTTTGCTGCACTCGAGAAACTTTCCGCACTCGCCTGCGGCTCGTGCGTAAAGCTTTCTCTCAAGTGCAGCAAAGTGTCACTATTATAACTATTATAAATAATAACTATTGTAACTATAACTATAACTACTAACTATAACTATAACTATTGTAACTATATAACTATAATAACTATTGCAAATAACTATTGTTTTTAGGTCTAAACCTTTCAAACTCCAGGTATTCTCAAATGAGTATTTAAGACGCCATTTTGAACCTTCAACACAATGAATAGGTCTCTGGATAGGTCTCTCTCTTGAAATTCTAATCTCAAAACTTGACGATCTTAGTAGACAATCTTAAAATATTCCCTTCACTCGAAGAGGCGCTTCTGACAATCTTAAATTAAAATCATTGGTTTGTTTTGCCGACATCCCTCTACTAGACAATCTTAAAATATTTATTTTCCCTTCTCCCGTAGAGGCGCTTCAAACGATTTTAAATTAAAATCATTGGTTTATTTGGACTCAGCCCTCTACTAGACAATCTAAAACATCCACTGGTGTCTTTTACGTAGCCTCTACTTGGCGATCTTAAATTAAAATCATTGGTTTGTTTTGCCGATAGCTCTCTACTAGACAATTTTAATGTTCCCCCGTAGGAAAGATTAGTTTCTTTGGTTGATAATGTAATATAAAGAAGAGAAGGAAAGATTAAGTTTGTTGGTTGATAATGTAATATAAAGAGAATGAGAGATTAGCTTTTAAGAAGGTCCGGGAGGTGCTGTCCTCTAGCGGAAAATAAAGTAACTAAAATGATCTAAATAAAGTAATGTTGTAGCTAATAGTTTAGTCTACAATATTTTCATAGATGATCCAGGAGGTGCTGCCCTCTAACGGAAAATAAGGCAACTATATAAAATGAACTAAATACAGTAATATTGTTGACAATACAGTATAGTTTTAATAGAATATATTGAAAGATGGTCCAGGAGGTGCTGTTATCTTTAGGATAAATAAGAAATTACTATTCAATTTTTTAATAAAAGTACATTTCCTGTCCAAGAGGTGCTGATACCTGTAGGATAAATAAGAAAGTAACGATTACAATTTTTTAATAAAAGTATATTTTCTGTCAATGAGGTGCTGCAACCTATTAGAAAATGTTTGAAGCTTTGTATTTTTTAGCTCAAACGTCAAATTACAGTAAGTCTTTATCTTCTTAATGAAGTATGAAAAATTAACCTTCCTTTGAAAAAAAAGTAATTAATATTTAGATACTTACCGTACTGTGTATGTTGTACAGTTCATATACAATGAATAACTTATTTTTCTTTTAAAGCCATTTATTAATAAAACAATTTACAAGTACCGTACTATTGCATTTATTACTTGGCCTACATGCAACATCTTTTTTATAAGTATTGCCATTGACTATATAACTATTACATATATAGTTAATGGTATTACTCTACATTCAAAATTTTTTTTCTTCGTCAACCAAACGTCTTGACTCTAAAACAAAATGTAAATAGCATAATTGAGGTTAAAAAACACCAATTATGCTGGGTCGTTTAGTGTGACATAGGCCATAAAAATGGAATTTACTGTTTATTATCTTCAACAGGAAACTATTATAGGAATTTGCTGGGTTAGGCCTAAATAATTTATTTTTATTTTATAATTTAAGAGATAAAATATAAAATATTTTTTATAATATATTTTATATTTTTTTATATATATTATATACAGTGTGATTGAAAAGTCCCGGAACGGTGTAATATATTTTTTACCATTATAGATAAAGTAATGAGATTTGGTATATCAATAATAGCCATCCTTATATATAATTCTGTAAGCGAAATTTTAGATTCAAAATTGTGGGAATTAGGTAAATCGGAGGATGATGGGAGAGGTATCAAATTAAAGGTATCGATTCAAGAAACGAGGGAAAAATAAAAGTTTTTTCTCAAATTTAAAACTAAGGAGTTTTTGGGGTCCCAGAAAAACGTAAAATGACCATAAGAAATACATGAGAATTTAAAAACATCTGTTTTGTTTTAGTTTAAAACATTTGGTAGCCTACCTATTAAATAAATACATTAAAATCATAAAACAGCTGTTCTGTAGTTTACATTAAAACATTGGTATTAAATAAATAAATTAAAACAATAAAACAGCTGTTCTGTAAAATAATATGACAGTTTAATGTAAATTATATTGTTAAATAAAATGTGCTACTTATTAACCTATAAAAGATAAACGTTGACACACACATAGAAGAGAAACCTTATAAGTGTGATCTTTTTAAGGTTGTGTGGCTGTTCTATTAACTTTTCATACATTAATTAAAATTTTCTTAATATTTTGCATAAATTCTATCATGTTATCAACTGGGGGAAGACCAGCAAGTCGTGGGAGTGTTAAAAAAAAATGTAGCGGACAGACGTAATGCAAATTGGCGAGTAAGACGGGTTACACACTAAAGTGGCGTGGTGTATTAATTAACAGAGTATTATTATTACACACATTCCGTGAAAAAATCATCAAGATACGATACATTTTAATTACTTTATTTATAAATTATTGTGATTAAATTTTTAGTATCGAAAACTTATATACTTTGCAAACAAAATTTACAATACATTCTAAAAATGTACCCTACATACCTTTATTGTATCTATATATTCGATTTTAAATATTAAAAAAGATTTGGATTCACAATAAAATCCTCTATAACTTATTACATTCACAACAAAATATATAATTCAAATAAAAGTCAAATAATACAAAATAAAAATAAAATATTGTTCACCATTTGACGAATTTGAAATAGTAATTTGTATAGGCCTAATCAGTAAAGGTATTAACATTTGTTGCAACAATCTGATTTTTTTATATTATTATTATAGATGTGTTTTCTATATGTGGTTCAAATTTTTATTATAATCTGTTAAATATTATTAAAGTTATTCAATTTTTACTGAAGACATGAACAAACAATTTTTCACCAAATAAAGATATCGGAAAGTTATTTTTTATAGGCCTAATCAGTAAAGGTATTAAAATTTGTTGAAACAATCTGATTTTTTAATATTATTATTAAAGATATGTTTTCTATGTGTATTTCAAATTTTATTAAAATCGGTTAAATATTATTAAAGTTATTCAATTTTTACTGAAGACATGAACAAAAATTTTTTACCGAATAAAGATATCGGAAAGTTATTTTGTATAGGCCTAATCAGCAAAGGTATTAAAATTTGTTGTAACAATCTGATTTTTTATATTATTATAAAAGATATGTTTTCTATATGTGGTTCAAATTTTATTAAAATCGGTTAAATAGGTACTAGCTGACCCGTGCGAATATTTCGCAAGTTCGGAGTAGGCCTACATTTACCTGATTTAACACGTTGATTTAATTCAGTTAATTAAGTTTATTTATTTACATTGGTTTATAAATAACAAGTTTCCCTATACAATCTTACAGTGTAAACAATCTAACTAACAGCTGTCATGCTAGTTAAACAGATGGTTAGTAGATGGCGCCTTTCATTAGGAACATACAGAGTATAATATAAAAGTTTTTTAAATCAATTTTTGTTATTAAAACATGAATTTTAAGCTGTTTGTCTATTTTTCCCGTGTAGTGGTTAAGGAAAGCTTTAAAATGATGCCTCATTCATGTAATTTGATGATGTATTAAGGAAGTTATGGCGTACCGACAAAAAAATAGTCTTGAGAAATAATATATGCGATTATTAAAGTTATTCAATTTTTAATGAAGACATGAACAAACAATTTGTCACCGAATAAAGATATCGGAAAGTTATTTTTTATAGGCCTAATTAATAAAGGTATTAAAATTGGTTGTAACAATCTGATTTTTTATATTATTATTATAGATATGTTTTCTATATGTGGTTCAAATTTTATTAAAATCTGTTAAATATTATTAAATTACAATTTTTCACCAAATAAAGATATCGGAAAGTAATTTTTATAGGCCTAATCAGTGAAGGTGTTAAAATTTGTTGTAACAATCTGATGTTTTAATATTATTATTATAATATGCATGTTTTCTATATGTGGTTCAAATTTTATTGAACTCGATTAAATATTTCTAACGTTATTCAATTTAGAACCTGTGGAACACAAATCAACCCTGAATTAAACACTGACGAAACAAAACAAACAATCCTGCCACATTGCCATATGCTATTGATTCTCGATGAAGGATCAAAGTTCCGAGAACCAGCTCAAATTAAGCAGTGCGTCTGTGCCGAACTACCAAATCCACAAGAATGTTTTACACTTCATAATATTGTCGTCAGGAATATGATACACGGACCATGTGGTCAACGCAATAATAAATCTCCTTGCATTAAAAAAAATTGTTGCACTAAGAAATACCCAAAAGAGTTTCTAGAGGAAACTATAGAAAATAACAATGGATACCCCAACTACCGCCGAAAAAATAATGGAATAGTTGCAAGAAAAGGTATCCACCAAGTTGATAATAGAGATGTTGTCCCTTATAACAATTATATGTTAACTTAAGTGTAATACGCACATTAATGTAGAAATTTGTTCCACAGTTCGTTCTGTAAAGAGTATTTATTTAAGTACCATGTGTATATAAAGGTTATGATACTGCATGCATAGAATTTGTAAGTAATGTTAATCAACCTAACAATACAATAGTCTACGATAGAACTAAAAGTTTTTCAAATATGCTATATGTAAGTTCTCATGAGAGCATTTGGCGCCTCCATTTCCAACAAGGAAATGAACAGGCTGCACTCAATTCATCTGAAGAAAAGCATACAACTCTCACAGTATGGTTTGATTTAAACAACCGCGAACCAACTGCCCGCCAGTATTTATACAATGAAATTTCGCAACATTATCGGTTTGCGGGTAATGCGTGAATGTCTCGACAGAGAGAGGGTGGTAAAGTTATAGGAAGGATGTATAATGTGGCACCTAATGAATCAAATAGGTTTTATTTACGCATATATTGTTACTTCAAGTTAAGGGTGCTACATCGTTTGAGGATTTACAGCACTACAATGGTACAGCATAATATGATACTTTTAAAGAGGCAGTTTTATCACGTGGACTCCTTCAAAACGATCAAGAATGGCACCGTTGCTTGGAGGAATTAAAGAATATAAAAATGCCTCATCAGCTCAGGCAATTATTTGCATTCGATTGCTGTTTCTGTGAACCAACGTCACTTTTAACATTACGGACTACCTTCAAAGAGAAACTAACCAAAGATACGAATGACATTGATCCTCATGAAGCAGAAATGGCATCATTACAACAAATCCAGAATATTCTGAAAGAAAAAGGATTCAACTGTGCTATTCTCGGCTTACCAGTTCCACCTGAAGTCGCAATTGAAAACCCCACATACAATCTACAGGATCAAGCTGCAAAGAGATGTATCATAAGCTTAATTTTGAACAAAAGATGGCCGTGGATCGAATCTTAAATGCAATATCTGGGAATACGGAAGAGAAACTATTCTTTTTAGAAGCTGCTGTGGGATTTGGAAAGACTTTCATATGCTCATGTATTTTGAAAATAATCCGAGGTCGAGGCCAAATTGCCTTAGCAAGTGCTTCGACTGGAATAGCAGCATTGCTTTTAGACAGAGGCACTACACTACACCGTTTACTTGGCCTTCCTGTACCCATACTACCCTCATCGGTCTCACAATCAAGGCTAATTTCAACAAAGCTACTATTCTCAGAGAAGCTTCTATAATTATTAAAATAGACGAGTCGTCGATGGTGCCTGCTGCAGCTTTTGATTGTATAAACCATCTCCCAAAAGATGCAATGAATCGTTTGGACCCAGTATATATATACAAATGCACATAGGTGGTAAAGTAGTCATTTTTTGTGGTGATTTTAGGCAGATTTTCCTGTGGTACCGTTGTCTGGTAGAATAAAAATAATTGAATCTTGCATTCAAAGAAGCAAAGTTTGGAAATACATTACACTCATCCATTTGAAAAAAATATGCGCGCAAATGATGACGAAAAATTATTTTCTAATTGGCTTCTTCAAATAGGCAATGGAACATTAATAAGTGACAGAGGATCAGATTCTATTAACATTCCTGAAATTATATAATTTCAGAGGATTTACTGATCAATCATGTCTTTGGCAACTCAATAAATGAGGAGATTGCTAGACAATATTGCAATCATGTCTGTCCTTTGAATGAAAACTGCGATAGAATTAACGAAGATGTTTTAAATTTAATTGAAGGTGATTTCAAAGAGTATTGCAGGGTGGATGAAGTGATATCAGACGATCCAAGCAAGGAATTAAACATCCCATTTGAGTATATAAATTCTATAACTCCTTCAGGAATGCCACCTCATAGACTTAAGTTAAAATTTGGTACAATTTGTTTTGCTTATAAGAAACATGAATATGGGTTCCGGTTTAGTAAATGGAGTGCGAATGTTAATGTTGGAAATGTATGACTAATGTCTAAGTAATAACAGGGTTTGGAAAAGGTACTGTATTTTTCTTACCAAGGATAAAAATCATTCCTTAGACCCAACCATGCCTTTCCATATGACAAGAGTACAATTTCCAATACGGATATCATTTGCTGTAACACTTAATAAAGCTCAGGGTCAAATCTTTGACAAAATCGGCATTTACTTACCGTCACCAGTTTTCACACACGGCCAGCTATATGTGGCCTTTAGCCGAGTAAAAACACCTCAAGATGTAAAAGTAGTCATCAAAAAGACCAGTGAATAGGGAAAGGATATTACACAAAAAATATTGTTTTCAAAGATGTTTCGCTATAATACTTTGTTCTAATAAATAAATTTTCAAAATGACTACATAGTTTATTTCACGTTATGTATCAGTAACTGAACATAAATTAGGGGCTTTAGCCCCTACAAGCCACTAGTAAATGTCTACTCTTTTAAGGTATTATCACTTTTTTATCCCTTAAGGGGGACGGCCCACGAGGAGTCAGACAAAATTCTTAAATAGCAGAATAGGTCGAGTTTGGTATCAAATTAAAGGTCTTAGTTAGTAGAACACATTGCCGCAAACCGGACTTCGAAAGGTCCACTCTAACCAAAATGGCGGCCCTAAACGTGTTGAAATAAATTGACATAAAGTTGCTAATATCTCAAAAAGGAAGAATTTTTAGAAAAAATTTCAAGAGACAAAAAATGTTTATTTCAAAGTGCTTGACCTAAAAAATTACTTCCAAATCGATTTCGTAAATTTTATTTTTACTCCTTCATCTTAGAAAATTTAAAAAAAAAAATTACGAAATTGATTTGGGAGCACTTTGTTTAGGTCAAGCACTTTGAAATAAACATTTTTTGTTTCTCGAAATTTTTTCTAAAAATTCTTCCTTTTCGAGATATTAGCAACTTTATGTCAATTTATTTCAAAACGTTTAGGGCCGCCATTTTGGTTAGAGTGGACCTTTCGAAGTCCGGTTTGCGGCAATGTGTTCTACTAACTAAGACCTTTAATTTGATACCAAACTCGACCTATTCTGCTATTTAAGAATTTTGTCTGACTCCTCGTGGGCCGTCCCCCTTAAGGGATAAAAAAGTGATAATACCTTAAAAGAGTAGACATTTATGGCTATTATTGATATACCAAGTCTCATTACTTTATCTATAATGGTAAAAAATATATTACACCGTTCCGGGACTTTTCAATCACACTGTATATATTTTATATTTTGTTAAAACCTATGCAGATTTCTTTTAAATTGATGTATTTATTAAATAACTGTAGTTTACCTTTATTTAAATTGTTTTTAGATTTAAAAAACTACTTTAGGCCTAAATTCTTCAGGAAACTGTTAGTGTTAGTTTTTTTTATAGAAAATTGGTTTAGGACAAAACACTTCTGAAAGTATTCACGGTAAAATCGTGTATTCCACTGAGTCTTGATTCCACACACTCCAGGGCAGACACATTTCTGCATCTCAATATACACTTGTTATGATTAAACATGAGCTGTAATTTGAAACGGTTTTTCTTTTGTTAACATTATTTTCTGCCAGTTAGACTAATGCAAACACTGCATATTATGGGAGCAACGTATATCGCAAGTAAATTCAACACCAGGTTTCAACCTATATAACTGTTCAGCCTGAGCGAGTGCCTCTAGCCTTACAGGCACTTTGCTCGAGCTTTGTTGCTCGAGTGCGCTGTGTCACGGCTGTTAGTCGGCGCCTAGCTACGATACTGACCACGTCGCTGCTAGTGTTAGGTGCGTTCTAGCCTCGATACCTTTGGCGTAACTGTTTTCGCTTATTCCATAAAATTGGAAGTTTTATTTTTTTAGTTTAATTGTGTTAGTGACTCAAAAATGGCTAGAAAGCCAAGTGATTGTGTTGTTATGAGCTGGTTAGAAGAAGATGAAGAGGACAAAACGGTTACTGATGACGCCCAAGGTTTTGCTTCTGACTGCGTAAGT
>JAGFPH010000525.1:13343-27053 GCA_018207615.1 Philaenus spumarius
CTTCGAATGCCATATTAATATTGAGTACGTTGTACTCATTTACGGTATTTAGCCTCCCTTTAAAAAGATTTTATACTAGACCCCAACACAATCATTTTGATAACCTTGCTTCGAATGCCATATTAATATTGAGTACGTTGTAGGCCTACTCATTTATGGTATTTGGCCGCCGTTTAATAAGATTCTATACTAGACCCCAACACATTCATTTTGATAACCTTGCTTCGAATGCCATATTAATATTTAGTACGATGTACTCATTTACGGTATTTAGCCTCCATTTAAAAAGATACTATACTAGACCCCAACATACTAGTATACTGTACTATACTAGACTAGTATTTAAAGTAACTAGTTATAAAGTATTTATTATTATTTAGTAACTACTGCCTATAACTTAGGTTTGATGGTCAAGTTAAAGATTTCTATACCTACTTGTCGGAATAGATTTTCTTTAAAATATAAATTGTTGTCTATTGCATGGCAAATAGTTATATTCAACTTGTTTTGCATCCTTTTGAACGCAAGTGAATAGAAAATATACTCACTTCGTCACAATAACATAAATATCAGAAGTATTTAAAGAATATCATGAACGGAATTGATAAGAGAGGAGGAGCAAAGTTGTTAATTAAGTTCGAAGACCAAACGTGTTTGTGCCGTTACTATATTAGGGAAATAATATGTTTGTTATTATTATATAACTAGGGGAAACCCCTGCGTGCCCCGCACGCCAACCCCGTTGGAACCTTTTATCAACATAATCATGTTATGTTTTCTTTGTAATAAAGGTGTAGGATTAATAATAACCCCAAAGCTAAGATTGTAAATAATGTTAAATGTTCAAATCAAATGATTTCGTATATTTTATAACAGCAGTTAGGCCTATAATAAAGGTTAAAAGAACCAGCAATTCTCAATTCTACAGTTTGATAAAAACCTAACCTAAATGGTAGAAATACAAATAGTTGCTTCAAAGTGTGAAATCAGGTGTTATTGGAAATATTAGAGCAAACAGCTGTTTTATCTGTTATTTTATTCAATTGGTTGCTATGGTAATTCATTAGTCTAGGCCTAACCTAACAATTTTTCCGATTAAATTTACAAATATTGAAATAAAAAATGTTTTTATCAAAATGAATTATGGCCTATGCTACTCAGGGATAGTGAAGCTTTTTATTAGTAAAACTATTTTTTCAATTGGTTCCTCCTACATACAAAAAAAAAACAATCAAACAAACAAAATTTACCTCTTTATAATATTAGTGTAGATGTGTTATGAAGACAAGATTTGGTAAGTATTTCCGATACTGCTAAAACTGTTCTTTAAATGTCTACATTTTAAAATTTTGGGAGGTTAGCAGGGAAGAGTAGAGACTTGTCAACAGTGGGAAAATGTTCATCTAGTACCTATTGGTTTATCGCCGGTGCAAAATGTTTATCGACGCGCAACTTGTCAAGATCTACAATTACAGTACAAAAACATCATAGATCATATATTTGGATTCAATATCTCCGGCCATATTAGATTAACACCCACTACCATCGTATGCTGTGATAACTCGGTTCTGTGAGCCATAATGACAACCGTGCAACAACCTAAGGTAATTATGATCAAGATATCTCACCAACAAGATTGAGTGCAAGAGTTAGGTAACACGATATTTAAGAGATTTATGGAAAAGATAATAATTAGGGTCTTTCTTATAGTCTTTCTTGTAGTTACCGAAAGCTACAATTATCGTAGCTGATTTACGTAAAGCAGATGTAGTGTTGATAATGCCTTCTTCAGTCAACATCCAACTCTATAAAAAATCATCACTTTTACCCTCCTTTATTTTCTACGTGTTCCTGTTTCAGGACCTAAATAATGTCCATAATAGTGCATTTATTTGTAGGGTACAACGCTCGCTTATCCGCCCTTCTGCCTTTCACAGTAAATTATTTCCGTGAATATTTATTATGAAATTTAGGGGCTAAGGTGTGGTACCCCCAGAAAATAAATATTTTAATGATATTAAAACCGTTTTATTTTGTAAAATGCGGTTTTTAAAACACGTCAAAACACCAAAAAAGTTGTTTAAAATGTTAGAAGTCTATTTTTAGGGTGTACATTTTAACTGGGCCACCATTGATATCTCTAAAAGTACAAGATTTACAGCAAACTTTAAATAGGGGACTTCACCACTTTTCAGTGACCATTAAAAACATGAATTTGAAATTTAAAAAATTTGCCGCCTTTTCCAATATGGTGGACAACTTTAGAATGGCTTATGGAACACCCTGTATTTTATGATGCTTTCGGGTTTTACAAGTTATTTTAAGTTTTTATTTGTACCACTAACTATTTAAAAGTTAGAGGGGTAAAAAGTTTTTAAAAAATAACCTGAGTGCAAGATATTTTGGTATGGAAACGTTTTGAACCAATGTAAATGCTCTTAACACTAATAAAGCATTATTTATACAAACAAATAACTTTTAAAAATCAGCAAATACACATTTTTAAAACCATAATTCAGAGGAATTAAGTGACAAAACTACAAATTTGTCACACTTGAAAATTTAGTTGATAACAGGATGTTCAATATCAGCTGTTGAATCTCATTGTTGAAATTGTTGTTTAACGAAAGCCCTCTGTTTATTAGGCTACAAGTTCTCATTTTGAAGTACAGTTTTTAATGTTTTTATATTTTAAAATGACTGCCAACTTTCGAATGTTTTATGGAACACCCAATGTTTTTTATGATTTTGGATTTTACTGAATTCTGGACTGTGAGTCAGCTGATATTGAACATCCTAATTTTTAATGTGTAACAAATTTGTAGTTTTGTCACTTAATTCCTCTGTATTATGGTTTTAAAAATTTGTATTTTCTGATTTAAAAAAGTTATTTGATTTATTAAAAAACCTTGTTGATTTTAAAATTTTATTTGTTTGTCTAAAAAATGCTTTATTTGTGTTAAGATCATTTCGATTGGATCAAAACGTTTCCATACCGAAATATCATCTGCTCAGTTAAAGTGTTTTTAAAACTTTACGTCCCTCTAACTATTAAACGGTTAGTCGTGTAAAAAACAACAAGAACAAAAAGTCTTAAAATAACTTTTAAAACCCGAAATGAACGTAAAATTAATTCATCAATCATAATCCAAATCAATAATAATTAATACAAGGGTGGGAAGCAAGCTCAATTGAAATTCCAAAATGATGTCATAGTGAACAACAATGTACTGCCAATGCTAATAGAAGACTTAAACAAAAAACATGATGTTGTTTATATTTAAACGTAGGGCATAGGTCAAACCATGATATTATTGAACACTTATTTGGATACATTCGCGGAATGGACTAAGTAATGATCCTTCGTCAGGAATGGATTTCAAATATCGTTTAAGGTGGTACAACTTAGGAAAACACGCTCAAGGCGTTTTCACTGAAAAAACCAATACCGAAAAAAACGCTTCAATACAAACTTGACATCGATATCTTCCATGGAAACTGTTGTGAATGACAAAAAATTAACAGATTGCATTCAAACAACTGTGTCTTCCTCGAAATGAAGATACTGAAGAAAGTTTTGGTTTGAAACCCACTGAAAAAATTGCTAATATCAGTGATAATCAGGGTTTAGGTCTGAGCTGCATCGCAAGATATAATTTGCCATAAATATAGGGATATACGAGGTCTGTCTAAAATGTTCGTTGAATAGTATGATAAAAACAGAATGTACATTGGAAATACCTTTATTTGCTTTCAAAATACTCTCCTCCAGACACAACGCACTTCTGACAACGTTTGTATAGCGCCTCAAAACTGTTGGAGAAGCCTTCATGTAGAATAGTTTTCGGAATTGCCGTCACTTGGTTCTGAATCTCTTCGACGTCCGCAAACCGTGATACCTTCAAGGTCTTCTTAAAACGTGTGAACAAAAAAAATCAGTAGTCGCCAGATCTGGAGAGTACGGTGGGTGTTCTAAATCTGTCACGCCACGCTGAGTCAAAATTTGGAGTACAATGATGCTGGTATGCGATGGTGCATTGATGTGCAGCAACATCCAATATCATTTGTGGCCTAACATGCCGGATGCGCTGCAACAAACGTTTGAGAACCTCCAAGTAGAATGCGGCATTCGCCGTTTGGCCAGCAGGAACAAATTCCTTATGGATGATTTTTCTTTGTCAAAAAATGTGATCAACATGGTCTTCACTTTGGATTTTTTCACGCGGGGAAGAAGGTGACCGCCATTCCATTGTCTTTTCGTTTCGGGGTCATACTGGTCCAAGTCTCGTCTCCTGTGACAAAAGTCGGATCCCGGTCATACATATCGATCAAATCGTCACTGGCATCAAAACGTCTTGCTTTTTAAACATAATGTGCGGCACAAATCGTGAAAGAATCTTGCGTTTGCCCAATTCCTCGTGAACGATGGCCTCCTCTGAGTCTTTGCTAACTACCCACTTCTTCTGCTATTAATCGCAGAATAATTCGCCGATCTTTTGTTAGCATGGCTCGCACACGTTCAATGTTTTCTGGCGTCCTGCTTGTGGATGGTCGTCTTGAACGCGGTTCCTCCACCAATTCGTTGCTAGCGCGAAAGCGTGCAAAGAAATCGTACACATTTCCTACTCACAGCATTCTGCCCGTACATTTGCACGAACATCTCATAGGTTTCTGTCGCCGATTTACCCAATTTGACAGAGAACTTAATGTTGTGTCATTGCTCCATGGCTTTTCCACGTATACTACTCGGAACACTCTGTTGCAATGACTGTAAAAGTACTACAGTAGAAGCCTCGAGCAATTCCCGACAGATGGCAGGTCCAGACATGTTCATGCCTACGTACGCATGCACGCGTGCTGTTTCAATGTATTAGACCATTCACTGAACTTTTTAGACATACCTCGTATCTAAACACAGGTGTTGAATCCAAAAATAAGCCAGAAAACTACAACTGTAAGCAACAGTGAGCAGGGGGAAACTTATAATCCCTACTACCGAATTCTTCGAAGTTTCATCCACCATGGAAGACAATTTTCTAACTTTGCATGGCGATTACTTAAAAAAACGCAAATTCATTATTGCTCAAGTGTATGAAGATTGAAGAAATAAGATGGCATTAGATCTACAAATATTTCCGGAAGAAGTTAATAGATCTTTAATAAAAGTAAGGACTTACATTATAATAATGGAACTAAATAAAAAAACTGGTAGACAATAACATAAAGCCTAGTCCACACTTGGAAACAGTGTATTCAAACAGTTGACAAACTGTTTGGGAACTGTTTGTTGTTTCTTCGATAATGTTTGCCTACAGTTTTCAAATTGTTTCCCAACTGTTTCGCAACTGTTTGCAAACTGTTCCGAAACAACATAGAAACAAATGTGTGTCATTGTTTTCTGTCCACCACTAGGCACTGTTTCTCGAGTTGTTGACTGAATAAGACGTTCTTCTAGCTTGTGCTAGTTTATGTTATAAAAGTGGGTGAACTGCCACTATTTTTTCTCACACAATGCCTTGAATTCACGTCGAAATTGAACTTTTAGGACTTTAAATTTTTTGTCTGTTTCATCAGCGCTCACTTCAAAAACGCGCGCGATTTCCTTTAGAGTGTCACGTTTCTTATCCCTGTCCTTATACTCATAACAAGTTATGTCCCACAGAACTCGACGGGAATGAAACTCTTCAATTAAATTTGAAATCCGTTCCTGGTTCCTTGCAATAGTAGCCATCTTCTAAACTACACAGTTGACAACAAACCAGATCACTCTAACAACTTTACCGGTACTGCACACGTCAGCCTGAGCAGAATGAAACACTGAAGCCAAATTAGTCATTGTAGCACGTCCTCCCCTCGTATATTTTCTCATCCAGACGAAAACAAGTTTGCGTGTTTTCCATTTGGTTTGGGAAACAGAATACATTGTTTTTTGTTTCCTGAAACAAGCTAAGTGTTTGTCATTTGTTTGCGAACTGTTTCCAAACTGTTTGCGAACTGTTCGGAAACACTTTGAAAACATTCGGGAAACATCGGAGAAACAAATGAGAAACACGAAAAACAATTGAAAAACAGCTTGCAAACAATGTTTCCGCAAACATGTTGGTAGGTGTGGACTAATCTTTAAGAAAACGGGTGTTGCAAAAATTTAAAAAGTTTAAATAAATAGTTAACATGTACATATTTTGTATATCAGGCTGTATTATTTGTTCATTGTAATGTCCAACTTGCAAAGATTTATTTTAATATGTAAATAAAATAGTATTTCTGTCGTCCTGCCTTTAAAATATAATTATGTTCCTAATGAGTAATTATGTACAGTAATATAAAATTAAATGAGAGAAAAAGACGGCTGAGAGTACGAAAGTGCATCTAATGCACTGGATGTATAGGCAGGCACCATGGCCGGCCGCCCGAGGAGGGCTGACTTGTACATGCGCGCGGTGAACGAGATTTTTCCACTTGATGGATATTCCTCCTTGTACGTCAGGTGCGTGAAATTACACTTTAAGAGAGGTAAAAATAGAACAATCATCATAAACTGTGATGATTAGAGAGCGAACTCAAGATATGGAAGGCCACTAAATATCTTAAAAGGCCTAATATCCAAATTCCACCAATCAGGAAAAATGATAATACATGGGCTAGAAGTGATAAAGAAAAGGCAGATTTGTTTGCTGAATACCTAGAGGAAACCTTCCAGCCACTTACTAGACAGACAGTTGAAAATATAACAACAATCAAGAACAAGGATGAATTTCAAATTCGTAAAGTATCATTTAAAGAACTTAAAAATGAAATTAAACACCTCAAGGATAAAAAAGCCCCAGGATATGATCTTATCACGAGTGAGGTGTTAAAAGAATTGCCATATAAAGCACTAAACAAATTTATTCACCTTATTAACGCCACGTTTAGGCTAAGGTATGTTCCAAGACAGTGGAAGATTGCAGAAGTGATTATGATACCCAAACCGGGAAAAGATCCTAATGATAAATCATCATACCGACCAATCTCCTTGCTGCCAGCTATGTCAAAGATTTTTGAAAAATTACTGAAGAAACGCCTTAAGCCAATCATTGAAGAAAAACAACTAATCCCTCACCACCAGTTTGGCTTTAGAGATAAACATTCAACTATAGATCAAGTACACAGAATCACACATGTAATAGAAAAAGCCTTGGAGGAACGCAAAATTTGCTCAATTATATTTTTAGATGTTGCTAAAGCATTCGACAAGGTCTGGCACAAGGGATTAATTTTTAAACTGCAGCGCGATCTTCCAGAGTCGATTTGTCAGATTCTGGAATCTTACCTATCAGAAAGATGTTTCAGAGTTAAGCACAAAGGGGAGTACTCTGAATTGAAAAGCATTTCAGCGGGGGTACCACAAGGAAGTGTCCTTGGACCTTTGCTCTATCTCTTGTACACCAGCGATATTCCCCAAGAAAATGGTACAATTACTGCGACTTTTGCTGATGACACAGCAATCTTGGCGACCGGTAGTAATGTGGAAGAGACAACACAAAAACTGCAAAGAGCGATTGATAGAGTTAGCATCTGGATAAAGAAATGGAGATTAAAATTAAATGAATCTAAGTCAACCTTTGTTAATTTTACAACTAGAAAAATAAATCCAATTCCTATTAAAATAAATTCCCATTTAGTAATTCCGGCTAATACTGCTAAATACTTGGGCATGACACTCGATGCCAAGCTACACTGGAAGGAGCATGTTAAAAAAAAGAAGGTAGAATTGAATATGCAATTTAGGAAAATGTACTGGCTACTTGGGAGAAACTCACAATTAGATCTACACAACAAACTGCTTCTCTATAGGCAAATATTGAAACCAGTGTGGACCTATGGATTACAGTTGTGGGGTTCAAAGAAGACAAATGTTCAAATTATACAAACATTTCAGAATAAGGTTCTGCGGAGCATTGTTAATGCACCATGGTTCATCCGCAATGATAGTCTTCATCGTGATCTTAAGATGAACACCGTCGCAGAAGAAATCAAAAGGTATTCAGAGAAGCACAAACATAGGCTTCAACAACACGAAAATTATGAAATGAATTGTTTACTAAACTGCTCTGGGGAGATTCGCCGGCTGAAGAGAACGAAGCCTTTTGAACTTTGATTAGTGAAAATTACACATGATTACACATGAGAGGAGTGCATCAATGGGTGATATTCCGGCCAACTGTGTTATTTAATATTAAATGTATATTGCTTGATAGGCTCTGCCTAGTTGTAATTAATAATAAATTATATAAAAAAAAAAAAAAAATAATAATAAACTGTGATGATGCGTAAGCACCACGCTCTTTACACACGCTTGCTAATAAACCGCACTGGCAAATTTTTTAGTCAACTGATGAATAGTTTGAGACCTTTCACATTGTACGGTTACAACACGGGAACGATTTTTAGTCGTGTTGCAGCCGTCCTGTGCCACTGGAGCCACACGGCTAACGTATCGTCTCTCTGCTCAGTGCCCTAAGTGACCAAATGCATGCTTTCGTACTAGACGAAATCATCGTGCTGGCGAAAACGTACATTAAAAATCGTGCTGGCGAAAACGTGTAATGTGTAAAGAGCGTTAATATTATAAAATATATTTTCTTAATAAAGTGCGTTTTTGCACACTTCCAGCAGTGCGCAAACTAAACTACATGCGTTCAGAGTCAAGTAATTATACCTCTTTGTTTTACTTTATTTCACGCCAGCTGTTTACTTTGCACCCTATGACGCAAAGTAAACAGCTGTTGTAGGATGTTCTGAAAATTTTTATTGTTGTGAGACTAACCTCTGTGAAACAGATCTTTTAAAAAACTAAAACAATAATTTAATATGTAACTGTAGGAAAAACGTTGTGTGAAGTACGGGTGCAATGTTTACTTTATCACCCTCAATAAACACTTTAAAGCCCTCGGCTACGCCTCAGGCGTCAAATGTTTATCTCGTCCTTCAATCTCAACTTTACACCCTAGATACTGTTTTATATACTGTTAGTCTTTATTATCATTTATAATTACGTCCGACAGATTACTCTTTTAGAAACTAGCCCTTTCGGGATGGTTTTTTTTTAGTTGCACTGGCTCGAAAAACGATGTCCGTTACACAAATTAGAAGCCACACCAACCCTCTTAGCTGTGTAAATAATAAATGTCGCCAGTTCTTTTAGAGTTCCGCCCATATAATAAAACCTGATTTAAGAATAGAAACTCTGGTTTATACAGGGTGAAACAGACCACCCGCGCGCAATGTGTAGCAATTGAACCAACTGAGCTACAGCCTTCGTTTTAGGTTAAACTTCCCTATTTCGATACTAGAGAATTCAGTAAAAATATTTTCAAATCTCAAAAATGCCCCAAAAGTGCTTTTTTTGGGGGGGGGGTGTTGTTTTTGGAAAATTTTCAAATATAAAGGTAGGTCGAGTGATACCTCATTTTAAAGGTCTCTGTTCACTGATCATTTTGTAATTTTGCTTAAACTTATCTTACTGCGTATATACCGGGTGTTCCAAAACGTCCAAAAAGTATTGTTTTGCAGTTTTATTGTTACCGCATAACATCCTACATAAACCAAATTTTTATCCTAGATTCATGAGAATATACCCTTTCCAAAAATATTCCCTTACTCAAAAAGTTTAAAAATACATACAATTTTGGAGAAAATAAACAGATTAAAACTCAAACACTTCAAATAGTAACGTTAGTCGTGAAGCACATCATTGAAAAGATCTTTAAAAAACAAACATTTTTATATTTAAAGTTTGATTTTATCTTTAACCGTTTCAAAATGGCGCCTGGGAAACTTATTTTGCGCTCGGGTGGTCTGATTCACCCTGTATATCAATAAACAGTTTTTGCATACTCAAGAAACATTTCTAAAGTTTCTGATTTTTATCTTTTTTATGTATGTCTAAAGTTTTCCGTTGTTGACGTTATTATACCAAGTAAAAATAAGCAAACTCTCTAATAAAATATTCAATATATTTATTATAATTTGATCGGACTGTTGCATTAATTTCGCTATCCACTGTCCACATTGTTTTCAAATTGTATTGCACACACTCGGATCAATATTAAGTTATAAATTTGTACAAGAAAAGACGTTCAGTGTTTATCCAAGGCCTATAACTGCAGTTCGGTTAGAACCTACAATTTTTTACTCGTTTTTCTAAGATTTTCAGGGTGTAAGGAGATCGGAACAAATTAATTTTTTGAATAAAACAAGACCACAAATTTGATTTTTACGCCAATTTTAATAACTGTGCAGCTTTAAGCTAGTTTCAAATATAAATTTAGATATTAAAACGTCTACACATATTTAAACGTGTTAAATTAGAATTAAAAAATGTTTACATTAAAAATGGCACATATTACGGAAGAAATAATATTTTTATAAAATTATTTCAGGGGAAGGAATATAAGCAAGATGTCTGTAAAATGACGAACAGTCCTAAATTTAAAAATATTTGTTTCTTAATAAAGAAAAGATCAAAAACAAGTCCGTAGCCAGGGGGTTTAGGGGGCAACCCCCCCCCAAATTTAGTAGTAAAAATTAATACTAGGTTTAAAAAGTGTAAATTAAATTATAAAATAGACAACACAACAGAGGATACAGCAACATATTTTACATCATTGTGCATTGCTTGTGCATTGCATTGCATATAGATTTGCTTGATTAAACTACAACGTACAATACATATGGATACAGTAGGTTACAGCCTTACTCTCTTGTGAGCTTGATCTGATCTATTAAATAAGAAAACTATGAAGGTTCAACAAAACTACTTAACTCCCAATACGGGGGTTGGCGTGCAAAGCACGCAACGCTCTGTGTATTGAAAATTCTCCTAATATGGGGTTGGCGCGCAATGCACTGTGCGTCGTCCGCTTCTCATAGTGTTCAGTGTCAAGCTCACATGTGCGTCCTTAGCAGTGAACGTGTTAAAAGGGTTTAAATTCAAATCCCCGGTCCTGACCTGACCCCCCCCCTGAAAAGTTTTCCTGGCTACGGCCTTGATCAAAAGTACTCCAATTCGACATTGATTCTGAACTTAAAACTATACATTATTTTTGAGTAATTCAACATATTACAACCACTAAGATCATTGACAAAAATTGTTAACAATGTATTATTTGCAACCGCAAAGGTATTTTAGTAAAGTGATCCTAAACAGAATATCAGAACATATGTGAATTTCAGCTGCCAATGTTGTCATATTTCGTAGATAAATATTTAATTGAAGTATAGGACTGTTTATCTTTCCAGAACGTGTACACATAGAAAATAAATATTTGGCATCGTCTTGGCTCAGGTCTATTTTGTCTGTTCTTATACGGTTGTTTCATTAGGGGATTCATGCAACCTTTGCTAAGTATGTTAAACGTGTTAAGTGTGCTAAAATCTAGAAACTCGTTTGACAGAAGTAGTGTGCTATTTAGAGTGGATAGCACACTCGACTTTAGCATGGTCTGGGGTCTGCTAAACCAGTGTTAACGTCGTAAAACTCTTGGGGAAGGTAATTTGAGGTTTTCAACTTGAATCAATAACAGTTTGTTTGTTATAATTGTGTTTTACCTGTTTCTTTGCGATGGAAAATAATAATAATTTCGAATCCATGAAAAGAAATTGGGGAAACAATGGAGCAAGGAAAATAAACATCTTCTCCTATCTTTAATTTCCGAGAATCCGACCATGTTTGACATACATTTTCGTGTTCAGATAAGTACAGAGAAAATTTCTGTGTATTTGTTTTGTTTGCACAAATATGTTTGCAAAAAGGAACAAAAAAAGAGGCCTTAATCTGGTTATAAATGTACAAAAATGTAATATATACATTATTTATTAAGTAGGGGAAAAATCTCTTTTAAAAACTAAAGAATATGGTAAGAAGGCGTATTCTAAACTTTAGCTATTTAGCTTAGATCACGAAAACACAAAATATGTTTCCATAACATGCAGAAAATGAGGTTTAATTTATCTAAAATATAATTCACAAATTATAAAGTACGTAGGGTATTACAGTTTCTGCGCAAATTTACTATTCGGCCCTCAGCTAACCTCAACAGAAATGCAAGAATAATTATAAAAAAGTAGCCTAAAGTTAAGGATAACCTTACTTTAGCAAATAACACTTTAGCACATTGGCACAAGGAGTCCTTCGCTCAAAATTCAAATAGCAATTTAACATGATAACACATTAAGCATTTAGCTCAGGTTGCATGAATCCCGCTATTCTAACTTACTAAACATATTTAGCTTTTGTCGTCTTCCACTTACATCGCTGAACAGTGTTTAAATAAATTCAAGCTCAAATCACCGGGAGAAAAGAAGGCCTACAATAATTCGTCTTCTATTCTCCTCTTTTAGAAAAAAAAAATATTTGAAAATTACAATTATTGCTATTAAATACTGCACATAAACTTAAACATCGCACAATTGTACAGAACAAACACAGGAGAAACATATTTAGTCTGATACTTTTTCCTTTAGTTATACAATTACCTTTATTTGTTCAAAGATTGTATTACATGTGTTTAGAGTTCATGTGTTTGTCGAGCGATTGTGCGGCACTCGAACGAATGTCTAATTCTTTTGATTGGTTATTATAATAGCTCATTTCTAGTTAGCCACTTGTCTCCAAAAATTGCGTGTTCTAACCATCGCTTTCAGGTGGTAATCAGCGGGTGAGTTCTTGCTGACTGGAAGTATACCAATCCAGACAACAATGTATTGATCAAGGTGTTTTCTAATCTACGGGACAAAGGGACTAAAAAATAGGATTTTGGTATGAAAGGTCTCAAAACTTTTATCCAAGAACATTTTAAAATTTGATTTAATTTTACGAATCCAGCTTTCATTCTAAATTACATTTTAAAACATATTTATGCTGTCAAGGGTGAATTTCGTCCTTTCCAATTTAACTCCAAATACGAGTCAAGTATTTCTATCACCAACGTTCACGGTCATGCAAACAATTAAACAATGCATATTTTATTCAATTAAACACTCTTAAATATATAGCCGCGAGACACGAGACCGAGTCTATAAACTGCGCATGTTGTACAACCGGTGTTAAGAAAGCATGTAGGCCATACACATACATACTATGCAACTGTGTGGGTAAATATATGATATTTAGCTCAAGTATGAGTGCGATCTCATAATATTTAAATAGTGGCCAGTCACTGCCACGAAGTATTTTAGACTACCACTAATCGTAGTACAGCCTTCTAATCTAATACAGGCCTGCCACAACTCCGTACTTTACAAGAAAGAATAGTAAATATCATAAGCTACAAGTTTTAACCAAAAACTCCCTCACAAAATAGCGACGAAAATACTAACTGATATTTTTTTGGACAGAATCTAAAACTGTTTGGGACACTATTTACGGATCTGCCCTTTTGACTTGAAAACTTAAACGTCCAGAATGGGTCGCTGTATTCCGGTCTTGCATCAATAATGTAGGAAGAGATTTCAGATTTTGTAAAAAACACAGAGTTATACTAGTGTTTTGCCGTCTAACCTTTGTCAATTGTTAGTTTATTATGTTTGGAATGTCTACAATTCTGTAGTAGTAAACACATTGGAGTGTTTCACCCGGTTGTGGTAAGAAACATGCAAGAGCAGTGAGATTATTATGTTTGGAATCTGTCTACAATTCCGAAGTAGTAAACACATTCGAGTGTGTTT
>JAGFPH010000525.1:63449-83389 GCA_018207615.1 Philaenus spumarius
TTTGCCACGTCCTGGAACTTTTTTACTCTCCGCAATATGTCACTACTATACATTTAGCATGGACTTAACAATAGGCTACGTACAGAACAGGTGCAATGGCTATCTCCGCCTCAATGAAAACACTTGTCCTTAAGGGTGTGCAATACCAGGACGAAACAGTTCCATACAGTGCTCTTCAATATACCTTTTCTTTCGTCGAATTTTGAAGATAATCTTTTGTGATTTGCATGAAATCGTTCATGAACATCTAAATCATAATTCGTAGGTGACAAAAATGGTAAATGTGTATAAAAGATTTTTGCTTACAAACAAGTTGAAAACATGATTTTCAGTCTAGCCACTTGAAAACAGTAAAACATAAGAATGTTGTTATCTACTGATTATACATTTCTGTCTGAGAATTTAAATGTCGTTTGCTCAAAGCTGAAATAAAAAGTAAGACCGCCTTTAGTAGAAACGTAAGTGTAAACGAACGATAAAATTATCGAGCTCGAGCGCCTTACCAATGCAATATCATAGGACATGCTGACTCCGATCACTAAATTCGAACCAACCGAAAATGCGAAAGGTTGGAGTCCATCCCCTCAACCTGCACCGTAGATATCTTGTACTCACCGTCTGCTCCCGAAAAGAAAATATGCGCCTAATTAAAACTACAGTACGTTGATGTAATATTCTAACTAGGTATTGACCCTTGGGCCCTACTGGAGGAGTCAGTGTGGCGCTGTGGCACGTAGGCTCAACAGTTTGGAGACCCCTGATATAAATCTATTCAAAGCTAAAGGCCTAGGCCTAGATAGACTGGATCAAAGTTTTCAACTTCCGATTATTGCGCAACCATCATCTAGCGAACACATATCGAACCATTTGTGTAGGCCTACATAAATAATTGAATAGGCTACAGCTGTTTTAAACTGATTTCCTTTATAGTTATACTTACGTCAATTGTTTTATTGGATTAGCCTACTCAATTTACTCGTATTTATAGGGAGAAAACTGCTGTGGTGGGAAATATAATGCAACATTAAACAAAATTACATTTTATTTTTAAAGGTTTTATGTCATTACAGGGTACAAACACAACAGTAAACTAGACCTTCATTAACCTTAATATAGATATAGGCCTAGACCTAGCCTACTCTAGCGGCTACAAAATGTCAAGAAACTAGCTGCGTACAAAGCGTTTTTAACAAAAATCGACAGTAACGATTTTCTTAAAATTGTACTTCAGTATGTCTATAAAGTGCTGATTTTTTCAAGAACATCTAAGCCGGTGTTTTAGGGACTAAAAATAGTAGATCTACAATGTGTCAAGAAACTAACTGGGTGCAAAATATTTATTGAACAAAATTCGTTTCTATCTCACTCAACGTGGGTAATAGAAAACCGTAACTCCTAGCTTTAATAGCTTTAAGAATTAAGTAGCTACGTTGGTGGTGTTGCCCAGAGTGACTGAAAGGTAAGCAATGGGAGGCAGGAGGGGAAAGAGAGAAAAGGGGAGAGAGAAAAGACAGAGGTTGAACGTTGGCTCCGCCCACTTCATTCTGAAACAGTGTCTATGTCAATTGGTGTTAATATGACCTTCTGTTAACTCAAAGTTTAATACTCTTATTAACAACATTAAATTTCAGAATGTAGGCTACACCAATCTAATTCGTGATAGAACAACGTTTATATTATGAGGTAGTATTTTGCGTCTAGTAGTCTGACATCATTTTCTTGAAATATCGCCTTTTTTTAAAATTATTATGCAAGTTTAACATTAAATTAGTCTGATAATATATTATCTTAAAACAAAGTGAGAACATTTTATCACCAATAAAATGAAATAAACACACATTCTTTAAAATAGCCTACATAGCCTAAATTAGAGAAAAAGCCGATACGACCAGATAACTTAACCTAACCTGAAGAACCATATTTATTATTCTATAGGCCTAGTCCTACCGAAGTATTTTATCGAGTCAGTTATTTAAGATTTAGGGACAGGTGAAGACAGTTTAATGTAATCTTTCTGGACTACCAAGTTTTAATTTAATTTTAAAGGTTTTTCTATTACACCCGAATTGAAATAGTCTTATATATGCTGCAAGCAGTAAAGCGGCCGTATGGGTTGTTTCTCATATTTTTTATGCGCTTAGCAAGATTCTGATGAAAAAGTGTGACCCGATATTGGAAAATTAGGTAGGCTTTGAAAGCAGTTCTTGAAATCCTTAACTATTTTCAGATTTTGCGCACAACTGTAGGCCTATGGATAGGAATTAGTGTTTTTCGTGATAGAGGCCTATCTGAGAACGTAATAAGTACACTTATACCAAATTTAGAGGTCGTAGATATTTTGGTTAGAGAAAAATAACTATTAATGACTTTACGCGTTTAGAAACGAATTGGCGAATGTCTTTCTGATCGAACACCTAAACACCTAAAGAGTATTTCTGAACGCATTGTAGTTCCAGAGATTCGTGACCATTTGGTTCTTGAATATAGGCCTAGACTATAAAATATAGATTGTTAGTTCTTTGAAAACTAAATGTCTGAGGAGTATTAGGTCTATATTGGCTTGTAGGAAAAAAGGTTTAAAACGCTTCAATGGTACTGCCTACGATACGATTAATAAAAAGCTGCTTTATAAATGTATGGAAATGAATAAGCGCTAGAGTAGGCCTTGCAATTGTTTAGTAGGCCTATCCTGACAAGAGTTCTTGAAAACTTTAGAACTTATACACAGGCCTACTTACTAGAGAATAGAGACATGTGTTAGAAGGTAGAGACATCCCTACTTTATACAAACTGTAAGCCTAATTTTATTTCGTTATGTCCAAAAGTAGTAGGCCTAGGTCTACAAGTTTAAAAATGAAAATATCTTTCTTGTAGGCCTATTATATTGAGTAGGCCTGCAGGTGGATAAAAAGTAAAACGTTCTGTTTAAGAATACAGTATCGGGCTCATAGCCTAATAATAATGTTCCGGCCTACTTCGTAGAACAAATAAATTAAATACCATGAACAAAATAAGACACATGTAGGCCTAACCAATTTTATCGGTTAATAAGGTGTTTTTATGATAGAACGGTGTCTCAGTTCTTAATATAGTTAGGCCTAACGAACAATTTGAAATTTTACCAGGTCAAGGTTCTGTTAAGGCGAAATAAAATGTATGAATCTACTTATAGGCCTAAGAGAACTTTAGCAAGCAGGATCGATGATAGGCTATATCAAACGATAGCCTAGTAGACAATCATAAAAACAAACTGAAAGAGGGGTATTTAACACTTAATTTTTTTAATTTTGTTGGTTGGAAAAATAATAAAAATACAAATTTAATTGTGTGCTTAAGACCACATGGGAGAAGTGTAAACTTTTTAATTGACACAACTTACGAAATGAGGAAGCACAATGTTTATTTTTTAACACAACTTACGAAATGAGGAAGCAATTGTCAATTTCAGAGGTATTACTAATTAAACTATAAGTTAGGTACATTGTATTAACATTGACAGATTAAGCCTCTGACGTACTACAATCTGTTACACTTATACAGTAGATCCAATTTAAATATACAAAATTAGCAATGCCATTGTGGTCTAACCGACTAAGGCGATAGTCTATGGTGATGGACTCTGCTGGTTCGAATCTCGGCAAGACCAAAATTTGTTTCAAACAAATAGAGCGTTTCACATTAGGTGCGTTTCACATTAGGAACGTTTCACAGTAGGTGCGTTTCACTTTAGGAGCGTTTCACAAAATGCACGGTGAAACGCGTGACGGTAAAATCCGATTCACCCCCCCAGCATCAATAAAACTATATACTCTGCTATACACACACGAATACAAGTTATTATGTGGTACGCCTATAGAAGTTTACACTTCAAAAACATTATTCACTCAAAAATAAATCAAACATCAAAAGTAACAAATGAACATAAAACTAGCAGCTGCGCTGGAATCGGAACTAGGACAATTAATTAGTATCGGTATTGATTATTAGTCGTCCTCCATGTCTTTCACATGTGATCATCATTTATTGTTTCAAAAATACCACATATAACACTATAGTGATATCCCTAATTCTAACGAATAAAAACAATCAGTATTCATAGCTTGTCTTAAATCCTACTACTTACGGTCCACGAAGACTCCACAAACTCCTTACTGAATTACGGCGTTATCTGTTTATTCATCTGCTAAATTAGTTTTAATGTTGCGGTTGTCTAAATTTATTCATATATTCAGCAAGTGCAAGATCGTAGCTGTTTTAGCAACCACTCCGGTTTCGGTGCTCGCATCTCATTTAACCTGTAGGCCTAGGCCGATACCAGTTCCCCCGCAGAACTGCCCGTTCCGTTTCTTGCTTCGTTATTTCGCTTTAACATTAGGAATTATTCTTTAGCGTTTCCTCTATTAAATTTATCACTAATATATGAGTTGTTAAAACAAACTTCAGTAAAAATTATATTTAAAGATTAATTAGCATCAACCCGACAAACCGGATGTACCATATACCCTAGTGTACGCGACATTTTATTTGATATCCAGGTATCTAAAAAAAGTTTATTCCGTGTTTAGTTATACGATAGTATTTTATCAATACGAGTGTGACTCTTCTAGCATTTATACTAATTTCTACAATAATAAATCGATATTAAAACACATTATTAATAAATTGCTTTTTACAAATTTGCCTATATGAAATGTACGACCTACAAATTTCTTCACTTATATAAAAGTAGGCCTACTAGTAAGCCCCCGTGAAAAATCACAGGCTGATTTATTAGATACACATCTCAAATATATCGTTTAAAAAACTAAGTATTTAAAAACAACATTAAGGCCTACTTATCTAGGCCTACGTAACTATGCTGACGATGATTTTTAACTCGGTAAATGTGCACAACAATAAGGAGTATAAACTGTAGGCCTGTTTGTTAAACATTTGTATTTACTTACATTATTATATATTTAAAGAAAGATAAAAATACTATCTTTTAATTGATTTTCATTTCATATCGATAAATCAAATGATTTAGAAGTTATTAATATTATAGTGAAGAAATTAATAATCGAATATATTATATAGCCTCTGTTATACGAAGATGTACGAATGTTTCCGAAGTTAAACGAATATGTAGGTATCTCTTCTTTAAATTTTTATAAACAAATGATGATACAAGGTTGTATTTATATACAGTTTATAACTTCAAAGCAAATATTATAACGTATATTATGGCCTACGTTAGTTCTATAACTCATATTTAAAAAATCAACTCTACAAGAAATTATAACGATCGAAGTTGTAAACATAACCCCAAACTATAATCTACACTGAGTTTGTTTAGTATTACAGATGATGGTTGAAATTAGCTGTTATATTGTATGTTACTCACGTACGTACGTATTTTATAGATGTGTGAATCTTGGATCCAATTGAGACCAGGCTCCAGGTTTTCAGGGCATATGAAGCAAATATTTCGCTTTTACGCACTACTACTAATCCCTGATAAGCATAAAACGTGTTCACGCATGGCCAAAGTCAGTAAAAAAAACATTGCGTAAAACACATAAGTAAAATCAACTATTAGGCCTATCTCAATCGGATGTAAACCATGCTATTGGGTTAAAAATGTAGCCTACAAACCAACAAATCATGATATGCCTATACACAACTTTTCCTTTTTATAATTCGATATAGGATATAAAATAAAATTTGAACTTGAACTGGACTTTTGAGAACAAATACTCGATATCAAACTTTTTTTAGAAACTGCTTTATGTTTATTATACCAAGGGATACAGAGTGTCTTCTTTAAATGTGCCACCATTGGTATGTTGTAAACTATAAATCTGACAACAAACTTTAAATGGGGGAACCTTCCCTTGTTTTTTGAAAAATAAAAAAATACGTAGTTAAAATAATTGTAAGTGGCCGTTATTTTCCAATATGGCGGTCAACTTTCGAATTTTTTATGGAACACATGTATTCCATGCTGACTTTTGATTTTACAAGTTATTTTAATACTTTTTTGTTCTTGGTGTATTTTTTACGACTAACCGTTTAAGGCTCTTCTATACCTTGAAGAAAACACCCCAGTGTACAGTATGATTTCAATACAAACTGACTGAAGCCGCAAAATCGTTGAAATATGCATTCGTAATAACGTGTTTCGGATTCTATTTATAAATTAATAATCTGGGAAACTACTTTAAGTTTTAAAGAAGGCTCTATAATTTTTACGTGTTAGCTGAAAATATGGAAATTATTGCTTAAAACTCCCTAAAAATGGGTAAAAAATAATCGATTTTTACTCAGTTAAACTGTTGATTAAAAGGAGTTGCCGTCGATTTCTTTCAATTATGAGATATAAGACAAAATCACAACGCCTTTAAGAACAATTTAAGGTGTTTCACAACTTTTTAGGTTGAAAAACGGCGTCCGAAACACGTTAGTACGAAGAGTATATTTTTGCTGTTTTACGCAAGGTATAGAAGACCCTTAAAAACTAGAGGAGAGTAAAATTTTTAAAAAAACACCCTATCTGAGCGGAAGATATTTTCGTGTGGAAACGTTTTGGACCAATGAAAACGATCTTAACACTGACAAAACATTGTTTAGACGGACAAATAACTTTTTTAAACCAACAAATAAGGTTTTTGTAAATTTTTAAAAACATAATACATTAAGAATTAACATTTTATTTGTTACCAACTTAATTTTCACGCGTGAAAAATTTGTTGTTTTGTCACTTAGTTCCTTTGTATTATTATAAAACTACAAATTTGTTCTCATTTTGAAATACACTTTGTAATGTTTTTGTTTTGAAAAATGGCGGCCAACTTTCGAATTTTTACGGAACATCCTGTATTTTATGATGATCTTGAATTTTACTGAATTATGTATTCTGAATCAGCTGATATTGAACATTTGTTACCAACTTAATTTTCCATTACATTTGTAGTTTTGCCACTTAATTCCTCTGTATTATGGGTTTTTTTTTAGTAACAAAAACCATATTATTTAATTCTAAAAAGTCATTATTTGTTTTTCTAAACAATGTTTTGTTAGTGTTAAGATCGTTTTCATTGGTTCAAAAGGTGTCCAACAAAAATGTCTTCCTCTTAGTTACGGTGTTTTTCAAACTTTATACCGGTCTAACTTTTAAACGATTAGTCGTATCAAAACAACACAAAGAACAAAAAAGTCTTAAAATAACTTGTAAAATCCAAATCATCGTGAAATAAAGGGTGTTCTATAAGAAATTCGAAAGTTTACCGCCATATTGGACAATGGCGGCCATTTACAAATATTTTAACAACATATTATTAAATTTCTCAAAAAACGAGGAAGTGCTTAAAGTTTGCTGTCAGATTAATATTTTACAACGTAGCCTACCGATGGTGGCCCAATTAAAAAACCCTAAATAGCAGGCATAGGATAATCGAACAAGAATATTAGTTTTATAGTTTTACTAAGCTAACGTATATTTGCTGTATTGCGAATTTTCTTACATTAAGTTGTGTAATATTAATTAGTCACAAATGTAGGCCTAACTCCGTCGACTAAAATTAGCAATATTTATGGAAAATTAAGTGAACGATAAACCCATTAGCGATAAAAGTTCTAAACAGTAAAAAAGGAAACAAAAAGTAATTATTCCAACTAATTATCGTTATTTTAAAATATCTCGAATAAAAGCTATTTCAAACTAGGCCTATTAGATATGACGCAAACCACTGTAGGCCAACTTCGTATCTAGCAAAATGCTAATTAAGAGGTCTAATGAGGTATTAACTAATCTAGCTCATGCGTTACACTATAATTAGTGTTTACTGATTATTTAATTGTTCCGATAAGAACTGAAAAAGGGAAATAATGAAAGCAAAAGCTGTATCGGAACGTCGGATAGCCTATAATGTAAGGCTTCGCTTTGCTCACTTTGAATCTAATCTATTGACGCCTAAGGAAAACACATTTCATCTCACACTTACAGTACTTCTTATGGCGCCTACGAATTATCAGTCAATTAAGTGTACACATTCATTGGTAAAATGTATCTGTAGTTGAATATCTTCGTTACATCGGATGGTAGTAGCAATCTTTTTAAAGGAAGATGTGCGTCTGTATTCTCGTAGTTTTTCAATCCGGTGTATCTAGGCCTAATAGTAGAGAGAGCAAATCATTTCAGAGAAAACCGGAACACAACCAGCCGGGCACCAAGGGATCCCCCCTCAATGTACCCAGGATTTTAAAATATAAAATATTTGTATTTTTATAGAAATTTATGTTTTGTTATTACATTTTTTAGCTTGATTATAGCCTATTGATAAAAAGGAAAAACACAAAATTTACTATGGCTTACGTCTAAATGTGTTTTATATTTATGATATTTAATATATATTATTTTAAAAATTATTATAGTTTTTTTTTAAAGTAGGCCTATTATAACCATGGAATTTTTAATAAAATAAAATAAACATCTGCTTTAAATATTTACTGATTGTTTGTAGATGGCGTTATTTGTTCTTGGTGAAGGGAATTTTTCACTGCTTCCAGCCTTCTCAGGTATTTCTTCTTTATAAAATTCAAATTTAGTTATAAAATTCAACTCTAACTGCAGAAAAATCAAACTGCTTGAAGAAATAATCTAAAATGTATCGATTTATCGTGTCGTATTTCGTTTTCAAACAAAGTCAAAAAAATATAAAATTTCATAAAATATATTTAAAATTGAATGACAAAAACCGGGAAAATCACGGTTTTCCGGGACGTTTGGTCACTCTACCTAGATATAGGATTATCTAGTACAAAAGCTTGGTTTATATAATTTTGTTTATAGCCTATATGATTTAAGTCTCTGAAATGATTGGAGTGTTTCAATGTGGGTTACTGTGGTAGGGGCATGCGCGTTAATAATTTATCCACGTAAGGCTCGGCAGAAGTGAAAAAAAGTTCAGAGTTGACCGCAGCTCTCCAAGTGGCAGGGCTGTATACTACTAGCATTGAGTTTGCTAGTTTTTCATTCTTCCGCTCGCAAATATGGGGCAGCTTCAAGCCGGTAAATAGAGGGTTACTGACGTAACTTTGACTGTAAACGTACTGAAATGTACATGCGTGACAATGTATGGTAGTATGTGTTATTAAACACAGCTTTCTCTCACACATTGAACATTAACGGATATATTATTTTTCTAGTATTCCTCCGCGAGCAACAAGTTGGCGTGATAACCACCAGAGTGCAGACTAAACACTTGAGTAGGAACACAAATTTGGCACGTACACGCTTCCACAATAACGTGGATTTTTCTTTATAAATTATCCAAAATTATGGATATATTTTTATTTGAAAGGTAAACTTCGAATGTGGTGATCTTCTTACATTTTTGATATTTGCATTATTGAATAAAAAAACTCAAACTTTGATTTTAAGTTAAGTCAAAAAACAAATTTAGTTCAAAACAAATTTTTAAAACTAAAAGACATTCGGACTGTTCTAACCTTTAAAATTATACATTCAGGATAATTTTCTGATCATTATTAGCCTACTCCGGTAATCTTATTACGCTTTTAACATTGCTCTTATGAGAGTTGAAATTCAAGATGTTGGCTGGGTCTGCCAAACCTTAACACGATATTTACAGTAGGCCAATATGAAAATGTTGAAGTATTACAAAGAACTGTTAAAGTTTATATAAGGTTATAATAATTACACCTGTTAAAATAAAATTCATACTCCTGGACACATGAAGCGGACATTTAGGGTTTAGCTTTTATTCGACACTACTAGAGCATAAATCGTCAAAATTATTAAAATTCCTATATAACACATCAGTAAAATCATACATCATACACAACTTTCCTCTTTATAGCTCAACGCAAAGTTTCCCTGTCTGGTTTTTAGCCTAGGCCTATAAAGCTGGGATAACTGATAGGCCTAATCCTGTTTCATGCAGTGTTTTTAAAATATATAGATAATACAGTCGAATCTCGCTAATTCAAACCTCGATAATTCTAAAAGCTCTATAATTTCGAACTTTTGTCACTTTCCCTCAGAAAAAGTTTAATAGGCCCTATTCGAAAATAAATATTCCGTTAATTCGAAGTATTTCCAACACCATATAGCCTATAAAATTCAAATTTCGTCTTGCACGTGCTTCTACAATTCAAATTTTGTTCCGATAATTCTCAGTCAACCTCTAAAATTCGAATTTTATCCCCATTAGCCTCTGAAATTCTAAGTCAATACAAAAAACAAGTCTGTTGAAACACGAACTAGTGCGGAGATACGGAGAAAGACTGCCAATTCGCGCATGTAGCCTAGTGTGTTTCTTAAAATAAAGGTTTACCTCTGTAATTCGAATTTTATGTACAGTAACCTCTATAATTCCAAGTCTCGATAATTCAAACTTCCTTTAATTCGAAACAAAATTGCTTTCCCTTGGATTTCGAGTTAGTGAGGTTCTACCGTATTCGCTGGGATTTCAACATACTTCTTACTATATTTATATTTACTATATTTACTTCTTACTTCTTATTATATTTTCTCCGTAAATCAAAACACAGTAATTTGTTTTAGCGAGTAGAAATAAAAAGGATATGAAGAGTATTTTTCAAATTTTCAGCGAGTGACCGCTGTGGTTGTCAGTTTAGCAACGAGAGTAGATTTACACTTTTACAGTAGTAGGACCTAGTCCTAGTACACTAAAACAATACTAATATACAGTGGAACCTCAATAAATCGAATCCCACGGGGAACGCGGAAACCTCGAATTATCGAGTATTTCGAATAATAAAGAATCGATTTATATCAAGGTTCATATTCCCCAATTTTCGATTTATAGAGGTTCAATTCAGTGCGAGCAATAAATATCAGGAGAATTGATTGCCTTCTAAAATACGGTGTTTTGTACATTGTACATTAATATTAATTTCAGTACTATATTGTAATGGTTAGTAATACAATTATAAAATTTAATATGTACTTTAAACTTTAAGAAGTAGTTAGTTTTAATTTCAAACTGCTTCTTTATTGAACCTACTCTACTGCTGGCCCAAGACTGAGATGGATCGCAACAGGAGTTGGACAGAATAAAGGATTGGTATTTCCTGAAGAAATACGATGCAGTAAAATACAGTATCAATGTTTTGAATCATAACAAATTTCATACAACTTCGATTAATAAAGGGTTTCTTCCCCTTACACTTGTAGAGGTGCGGCGGTTGCACGATTTCGATTTATAGAGGTTTTTGAGCTAAACCTTCGATTTATAAAGGTAGGCTACTTTATCGACGGAAAATGCCGTAAAACTTCGTTTAATCTCGTGAAATTTGTAGAGGTAAAATTAACAATGCAAAAGATAGGGAAATTCAAGGGGGAAAAATCGATTTATCAACGATTTCGAATAATTGAGGTTCGATTTATTGAGAAGGTTCCTCTGTATTACCGAATCAAAGCACTGAACATTTAATGAGAAACAGGCACCCAACGGTATTTGGAAGTATTTAACATTTTTGAGTTAAAGCCATTTGGATTTTTTTTAAATTGATTTTGAGTGGTTCAAACAAATATCGTTGTGTGGCAAATCGTTTGAAAGCTTATTTAATTCTGAATCCAAAAAGAATAATAACTCGAATTAAAACAAAAATAGTACAGCAAAATGGGGCAAAATCGGATAACACGATTTCGTTGTTTTTTGCCGCCATTTTTAATCAGTTAAAAATATGGATGTGCAAAAATTTCACCGTTGGTTTTTTCTTGAAATTCTACATCGAAATGATGTATCACATGTGACCACCTTCCTATTAAAAAAAAACAAAGTTACATTCAAAATGGCGGATCCAAGATGGCGGATAAATTTTTTGATATCTTAATGAAATAGTATTTTTACATAGAGTAGGTACCTCAATCACATCTGCCTTAAAATTTGCCTTATGTACGAAATATTAAACCAGTCCCAGACTTAATTGACACCCTGAAAGCATTCGCTGCAATTATTTCAAATTTATTTTTAGTTAGTCAGCATCTAGGGATTACAAATTATTTCCAAATTGTTACAACAATGACAATATTATGATTAAATAAGCTTGTGTAAAAATAACGAATTAAAAGAACAGTAACCACTACGCTGCTCCGGAGCAAATCTTGATCTAAATCGAAACAACTGCTTTCATTTTATATTTCTTATCGATTTAAGCAGTTCTGAACTGCTGAGTTCGGGTTTTTAATTATGATATCTTGTTTCGGGTGTATATTTTGTTAACTACAATTGAATAGGTTCGTAGTAAATTATTCCGATTACATTTGAGTGTAACAGCAAAAGAACATCTACGTTTATTTACCTGTGTCGAATATTATCCCAACGATCCAACATCAACGGCTCTAAGCATTCTCGCGTGTGAACGCTGGCCTTTACCGCACGACTCGTCGAGCAACTGTGTAGGGTAGATGTCGGATCATAACCCATCAAGATTTAATAGAAACATTTAATGATTTACCCTTCGTCCTACACCCGACTCTTCCTGTTTTACACTCCACTAACAAATTGCTTAACGCTGTAAATGTGTTAATGTTTTCATCATCTTTTATTAACCATACACTCGGAGTTAGTAATAGCTATTATTAAAAAAACACGCCTACTGCGGGTATAGTCTGTAATTACCGGCCGCATGACTCATCATTTTATAATACGTTAAACACATACTCGGTTGATTGGAAATACGGTAAAAGGTAAGCTTAACTTTGTACGGATGTGAAGTCGGCCGTATGTTCGGTAACCTCTCCTCGCCAAAATATCTACAACCACACTTCAATTTAGGCCTAATACTAACTCGACCAAATCGTGTGGAAGTTGAATTTTCTGTAAAAATCCTTAACTTGTAGCTTTGTTGAGACCGAGTAAAGTACGCGATTTGAACTACTTTGTGTTTATGTTAGGTCAGGTTATTTCCAATAACACACGCTTGCTAAACCCACTTACTTGAAATTTAGGTTATCAATTTAAATCCTTAACGCACCACGTAGTTGAGACTGAGAAGTACGCGATTTGAACTACTTTGTGTTTTTGTTAGGTCAGGTTATTTCCAATAACACACGCTTGCTAAACCCACTTACTTGAAATTTAGATTGTCAATTTAAATCCTTAACGCACCGCGTAGTTGAGACTGAGAAGTACGCGATTTGAACTACTTTGTGTTTTTGTTAGGTCAGGTTATTTACAATATCACACGCTTGCTAAACCCACTTACATGAAATTGAGGTTTCAGTTCGAATCCTTCGCACCGCGTAGTTGAGACTGAGAAGTACGCGATGTGAACTACTTTGTGTTTTTGTTAGGTCAGGTTATTTCCAATAACACACGCTTGCTAAACCCACTTACTTGAAATTTAGGTTATCAATTTAAATCCTTAACGCACCTCGTAGTTGAGACTGAGAAGTACGCGATTTGAACTACTTTGTGTATTTGTTAGGTCAGGGTATTTACAATATCACACGCTTACTATACCCACTTACGTGAAATTTAGGTTATCAGTTCAAATCCTTAACGTGCTGTCTTGTTGAGACCGAGAAGATTCGCGATTTAAACTACTTTGTGTATTTGTTAGGTCAGGGTATTTACAATAGCACACGCTTACTATACCCACTTACGTGAAATTTAGGTTATCAGTTCAAATACTTAACGCTCCATTTTGTTGAGACCGAGAAGAGTACGCGATTTGAATTAACTGCTAATGGCACCTTCAATTCCCGATACATTGCGTATATACCATTTTGCTCTAACAATACTGCGAAGTACTTTGTTTTGCAATGTCTGTATTTCTTGGATGTTACTTTTTTCGCGCATCCCCACAATTGAATGCCATATACCCACACGGGTTTTAATACTTGCTTATACAGCAGCAGTTTATTATGCACGGACAATTCGGGGCTCCTTCCAAGAAGCCAGTGCTTTTGTCTGTACTTCAGTCCAAGTTGTTCACGTTAATTTTTCACATGTGCCTTCCAACGAAGTTTAGCGTCCCTAGGTACTTTGCCTCGTTATGTGGAACAATTTGTTGATTATAACTGGTTGATACACATAGTGATTGTTCGTAAATTTGACATGAGTAGAATTTCCCTCATTCAGCTTAATGCGCCATTTCCTGGTCCAGCTGCTAACACTATTCATAGCCGATTGTAATTTGTCAGTAGCTGTTTGTTGTCATGTCCAGTAGCAAGTAGAGGAGTGTCGTCAGCGAATGTAGCTGGCAAACCCTCATAATGTTTTGGGATATCACTAGTGTATAGCAAATAGAGAATGGGCACTAGGACGCTACCCTGAGGGACTCCAGCAGCAATACTTCTTAATTCAGAGTAGTCTTCATCGTGTTTTACTCTGAAATATCGATCGGATACATAAGATATTAAAATATCTTTCATTTGTCTTTGTAAATAGCCATCAAGTTTACATTCCAAGCCCTCTATCAAAAGCTTGGGCCACATCCAAAAATATAGATGCGTATATCTTTTTCTCTTCTAATGGTCTCTCGATGACATCATTTATGCGATGTACTTGGTCTATAGTCGAATGCCTACCACGGAAACCGAACTGATGAGTTGGAAAAATCTGTCTAGCTTCGATAATTGGCTTAAGGGTGTGCTGTCCTGGTGGCCATCTTGGATTTTTATCCCATAAGAGCACTGTTAAATTTCAAACCATTTATTTCGCTTAGTTTGTATCATAAAATTGATTGCAAGGTCTCATTTTAACCACAGTCACAATGCATCCGTTTTGCGTTTCACACTTTTTTTTAAATCCCTTTCATTTGTCACGTAATTGACATTTTTTAAGTACCGAATTTGAACGTTTTTCTTTACACAGTAAAAAATGTATACTTAAAAGTGAATCGCAAGCAAGATCCGCAATTTTATAAAGAATGTTCAGTTTTTTTCTGCATTCAATTAAAAAAGATGGATTTATAAAATGGTTTGAAATGAGGCAATGTCAATGCTCTCAGCTGCAAGAAATTGAACTGTTTAGATACGGCTAAACAGCCAGTTGCTTTCTCGTTTACGGGAGCAGACCCTTCATTCGTGTGTTTATAATTGTATTGTCTACTTTACCTCAAATTTATTTCAAGTACCTGTACGGCATCTAACAATTTAATTTATCAAATTTTGTAGCTACGGCTGACTTATAATTGTCCGTAAAAGTTTCTATTAACTGATTTAAGAACTTAACAATGAATATAAGAATTCCGTTTTACAATTATTAGAATCTTAGTGTTGACTTTGTAGCAGTTGAATAACAAGACTGGTAAAAACTTAGGCCTATATAAAATGTTTAATGTGCATGATGTAGGACTAACATCTTAGACTCCTCCCCCAGAACCGACTAGGTCGCTTTACCCCTGCACCCTCCGCAAATAACAAGCGATGCTTTGATTGCGAACAATGATTTTCAGGTCTCGTTTATTTGTATGTAAAATGAAAGTGTTCACAATAGTTAATTCGAAAATAAACCTTAGGCCGCCTAATAATATATAGTAGCTTTATTCTTTGGTAAAGCAGTTTCTCCCTTCTCCTTCCTACAGAATAATCATAATAGGCTAATTATGTTTTATTTCACACGAAAATCATTAAACATTACATAAAACAAAAATGGAATCTCCCATTCAAAAGAATAGTTACACAAAAAAACGGACTTTTTACAAAGATTAATAGTAGGCCTATTAATAATAATAATACAAACATTTAGTAAAAAAACTCATATATTATCAAATCTCAATAAATGTACAAATGTATCCATTTCTAAAGGAAACCACATAATTTACTTCGCTAGGCGAGTAAATCTTGTGAAATTGGCAAACCTTTAGCCGAGATAGGATTACCTTTCCGATTTGTACCTTGTGCATCAAGCACTAGAAACACAAAGTCCATCCTATTTGTCTCGGTTTTACAAAAGTAGTTCTTAATTGTCAATATTTCGTATCCATTCTCTTACTAAGTATACTGGTTTCTGTTTGGTGTAAATGGTATCTTTGATTATTGTAAGAAAAGCATCTATGAAAGTGTGCAGATGCATTCGCGAAGTATCTGTTAGACATAGCCTGGATCGTAAACCTCTGCAACAACGTCTCTGGTATCGGTGAACAGGGCCGCCGAGAGGGTGGGGCAAAAGGAGCATACTGCCCCGGGCCCCCAACGTCGGGGGGCCCCAGGATTTTAAAATAATTCAAAAAATAAAACGACGAATATGTTGATTTAACAGGTAATTAACTTTTTTTCAATAATGCGTTAGTTTAAAAATATTTATAGGCCTATGAAACCCGCAATAACTTGATATAATATATATATAGGCCTATATGTAACTGAGTTAAAAATAAAAATTTTCCTCCGAACTGAAAAAGTGGGATTTTTAAGTTACCCGGACAGATTTGTTTTTGTGTGGTACTATTAAATGTGCGTAGTTGGCGTAGGCCTACTGCAGCATTTCGTCTGCTCGTCAATGCAATCGCAGTCGAGTAAATACAAATAAAGAATATAGTATCGCTTAACAGTTTCCTCTAATATTATTATGTATTACTACTGTCTACGTGTAGGCCTACTATCCTTATATATCAATTCTCAAAAGTGATTTTTTGTCGCTAAACGATATTTCCCTTAATTCTTTATCCAAATGAATTATCCAAACACCATTTTAAAGCTTATATATCCCGCTATTGACGAAAAATAGACAAATAGCTTAAAACTAATGCTTTCGTTTAAAAAATGTAGCCTATTAAAAAACTTTCCTATAAAAGTTCATATGATTCATAATGAAATTCATCATCTATTAACAATCTATTTAACTAGCATGACCTTGAAGAAAACTCCCGAGTTAAGTATGATTTTTATAAAAAGGTCTGACTTAAGCCGCAAAATCGTTGAAACGTGCATTCGTAATAACGTGTTTCGGTTTATATTTATAAAATTAATAATCTGGGAAACTACTTTAAGTTATAAAGAAGGCTTTATATTTTTTACGTGTTAGCTTAAAATATGGAAACTATTGCTTAAAACTCGAAAGAAATGCACCAAAAGTGATCAATTTTTACTCAGTTAAACTGTTGATTAAAAGGCGTTGCCGTCGATTTCTTTCAATTATGAGATATAAGACAAAAGCACATAGCCTTTAAGAACAATTTAAGATGTTTCACAACTTTTTAGGTTGAAAAACGGCGTCCGAAACACGTTAGTACGAAGTGCATATTTTTGCTGTTTTACGCAAGGTATAGAAGACCCTTAAGATTGGTTACATTCTATATGCAAGTGTAACCTATCACGCAAATCAATCAAATTAAATCAAAGTAAAGCGTTAGATCTAAACATTTTTATAAACTGTTATTTATAAACCAATAAGTAAACGTAATTAACTGTATTAAATCAATGTACTTAATCAGGTAAGTATCAGGTAAGTAGGCCTACTCCTAATTAGCGAACAGGTCAGCTACTAGACTATTATTTAAAATTATTGTAGTATTAACTATTAACTAAACTTTTAGTATTAGTATTAACGAAAAGACACCCCCCCCCCCAACATTTAGCTTCGAAACAAGGGGCCTCAAGAACTAAATTTGCCCCTGGCCCCCTAAACCCTCTCGGCAGTCATGTCGATGATTGTTTCAACTTATTTTGAAAACGGTGCTTTAAAATTAGAATATTTCAATTAAAAAACGTTGTAGGCCTAATATTAGTTAAACTTTATTTTTAGACCAGCGTTTCAACTATTTTGATAATTCGTAAGACACCCATTTTTTTAACTAAGATTTATTTGATTTCAAAATAATTGTACTTATTTAATATTAGGACCGTTTTTAATTTACCGCAGAAATTTGATGAGAATAAAGGATGTTTCATAGTTTTTTTAACCAAAACTTTGATTCTTTTGTGACAAAGGTAGGCCTAATGTTTTGTACGCGTTGTTAATTAAAATACGTAATTCTATAAAAATAATTTCCAAACAAACGATTGACTCAGTGTACAAAGTTGATGACTATTGTGAACGGTGTTCTATCATCCGGCAGTTCCACGAAAAATATCTACAGTAATCTGAACTAATTTTTTACCCAATTAGTATTTTGTTTGTGGAATTTTGTTCGATAATTAAGGGTCAAAACGTCAATAGTTGATGCTATCTGACGCAATTAATTTCGACGAAACAAAAAAAAGTAAAATAAAACCTATTAATCTAATTACTGTTTCATTTGTGGAATTTGATTTGAGAATTGGGATCATAAAGGATCATTAGGTTCGTACCTAATTAACATGGTGTTAAATTAAACATAGATTCTAATAAACAATTTTGAATAGGCTGCATCCGAGTCGTATTGTTTGTCTAATTAGTTGCAGACAATATTTTAATAATGAAAACATCGTACAAAATACCTGCATAATCATATTCAAGCAACTGAGGTACTGTAGGTCTGTTCAGAAATTGAAAGACTACAAAAAGTAAAAAATCATTTCGGGTTTTAAAAACTGCAAGAAATCAAATAAAACTTATTTTCTACATTATCACCAAAATGTAAAACAAAAAACACTAATAACCTGTATTTCGATTCTGTAATATGAATAGTCAGACTCTTTCCCCTTCGTACAGAAAAATATTAGTTTTAAAATTACGCTTATAGTTCTCAGTTTATTAAGATTAGTAAAATGTATAGACCTACTATGTCTTTGTGCAGTTGTTTGGGATAACCCTAGGAATTTAAGGCTCGGTAGGAGTGACAAATATTTCCGAGTTGACCGCAGCTCTCCAAGTGGCAGAACTGTACACTACTAGCATTGAGTTTGCTGGTTTTTCATTTTTTTCCGCTAGCAAATATAGGGCAGCTTCATAAAGACGGAAAATAGAGGGTTACTGCCGTAACCCTGCCTGTAAACGTACTGAAATGTGCATGCGTGACAATGTATGGTAGTATGTGTTATTAAACACAGCTTTCTCTCACACATTGAACATTATCGGATACATTGTGTTTCTAGTATTCCTCCGCGAGCAACAAGTTGATGTGATAACCACCAGAGTGCAGGCTAAACACTCGAGTAGGAACACAAATTCAGCGCGTTCGTGCTTCCACAATAATGTGGATATTTTCGTCATAAATTGTCCAAAATTATTGGAATTACTTTTATTTGAAAGGTAATTAAAATTAGAACGTGGTAATTTTTTTACAATTTTGATATTTGCATTATTGAATAAGGAAACAAATCGCAAACTTTGATTTTGAGTTGTCAAAAAGAAAAAATTTAATTTAAAAAAAATTTAGATAGTAAAAGATATAAACATTCGGACTGTCCTAACCTTTAAATTGACACATTCAGAACAATTTTCTGATCATTATTACTCCGGTAATCTTATTACCCGTTTAACATTGATCTTATGGGTGTTGAAATTCAAGATGGTGATGTCTGCCGAGCCTTAAATACGGAAACAATATTTTGTTAGTGGATCTTATACCACCAAGCTGCAACGCGTAAGATTATGAGAAGCGAAAAGTGTTAGGGCGCGTGGATAGGCTATATCTAAACCTGATTTGTCAAATGTTATAGGCTACCCCAGCGTATAAGTTTTGCCAAAGAACGTGAGAAAGGGTATCCATCTTTCCTTGTAATCATTCGACTTGGCAATACTAGACAATATTAGTTGTTTACTTAAACGCTTTATCCTTTTCATATTCTAGTCTGATTAGAATCTTGTATATTTTTCATAAGTGACTTAAATATTGATAACTGTTTTGAAAAGTATTATGAGCTACAACAAGTAAGTTATTACGTGAAATATTCTGAGCGTACGCCCAGCAACTAAATCATAGATTGGTTATGTGCGGTTAGGTTACGGTATGATTTAAGTATCTGTAATAATAAATAATATTCTGAGCATAAGGCTAGCAACTAAACAATCAAAAGGTTATGTGAAGTTAGGTTACGACAT
>JAGFPH010000525.1:102660-126725 GCA_018207615.1 Philaenus spumarius
TTTTTTTGTATTCAGTTGGCATTTTATATAAAGTATTATTAATATGTTATTTATTTAACTAAACTGTATTGAACAATTAAACCACTTATTAGGATATAAGTAGATACTATCTTATGTAGGCTATATAAGTTTATATAAGTGTACATATTTATATAGCCGATCGCATCTTTAAAGGGGAAATATAATTCATTCATTCATATAGCCTAGATCACCTCTGAAAAGTAAACGAGGTTTTACAATACTGTAGTAAAACTTATTTCAATTTTGTGGAATTACTTAGGCCTAAGTTAAATTAAATGTCCGAAGGAGTTGTTTACACTAAATAAGTAATTTTTGTATTAAACCTGTTTATACATTTATTTTTAAATATCAAATCCGTAGTTTTAAGCTATTGTATTTGCAAAACGCAAATAGCTTACTTTAGTTTTTGTATTGTTTCGTTCAAAGATAAATTTAAATTCATAAAATGTAGATCTAAGTACAGTAATACATATTTAGGTAAACAGTACGAACACTGTTTTACTCATATGGAGGCGACCAATAAATAGTGTACCTAAATTACTAAGATATTATTAAACAAACAATAACTTATATTTATTTAGAAAAACACAACTACTAAAATCAAGCTCTAAATATAGGCCTAGAAGCTTAAGAAGTGAAAGCGGTAGTTATAAAAATAACTTTTTTCATTAACCTAAAACCTGTACATCTGTAATATATATTGATTTTTTCAATATGTAAACCCAATGACTCTAAATTTATAATTGTCCGTAAGACAAATATATTTAGACTATAGCCGCGTTTAAAATAAAACCCTTTGTCTGTGAAAATTACGACAACTGCGGCCTTAGTTTTTTCCATAGACCGAGTCTATATTTGTAATACAATTTGAATATAGTTCGGTTACTAGCGAATTTAACAAAAAAAAAATATTAAATTCCCTTGTAGGCCTACTTTCGGATAGCCTAAGGGATAAATCTAAACGAAAACTTGTTCGTTACATAATATATTATTTCTTTGTAAAATATCTTCTGCGAGACGGTAGTATTTAGTTCTAAGAATAAATCAGATTTGTTTTAGAATAATTTATCGGTGTAATTTTAATAATCCATCTTTGACAAACGTCAAAAGGCAGTTATTTCGTTTCGTAGAGGCCTAGAAGTTTACTAACGGTTGGACACAAACAAATATTTCAAAACCTTCGCTTACCGAAATAAATTAAATATTACGCTAGAATGTATCCAAATTTATAAAAGTATTTGGAAATAAAATAGGCGATTCCTATTTTCAGGAAATGTCTTCGACTTGTTTCGATTAAAACCGAGTGTGAGTTTTGTCATGCAAGTAATAATTATATACTGTACAGGGGAAATAAACTTGCTGAAATAATAAATCCGCGTTCGATATTTCGCAAAAGATAACGTTCGGATGAAAAATGGCGGTTTTAACATAAATCTTATGAAAGTCGTCCACTACCAGTGAACACGTAGTCAGGTGTGAAACCGATGATCTTCCTTCTAAAACGCTCCAAAGTGCACACTCGCTTTCATCAAGGCTGTGGAATTTCAGATGTGTTAGTTTATATATATATTATTACAACGTGTCAAACTAATGATGTATAACGTAAATTTATTTATCTCGGCTTAAGAGATTAAGCCGTACAAACATCGGTTACTTAAGAGGTGCCCTAATAAACCGGATGCACTTTATAAAATGAACCTAAATAATAAATCCATCAACAATTTATACGTAATAAATTTGAATATGCGGCGAAGCTTGTGGGTATGGTCTGGAGGCGACGTCAAAACATTCATTACTTTTATAAACCAAGAGTAGCGGAATAATAATTAACTTCTGTTTGGAGTGGGTCTTCGAGCTGAAACAGGCGGGTCTGCGGACTGCTAACTGTGAAACGATCGACTCGTGTTTTCGGATGTCAGACGGTTACTACGAAAACAGTATCGAAAACAAACATCGAAAACAAATTCAACCGCTAGGCCTACGAATGTGCACGGGTGCGGTGATGTCGCTTTAACCCTACTTCTGTCATAGTTGACCTAAAAATTATCATCGACGTATGACGGCTCATTTTAAATAGCTCGTAGTTCTTTTTATTTTCAAAACTAAGATGACTTATTTGTTTCCCTATTAAAATCTGATATTTCTAAAACAAATTTCCATTTTCAGCTTTTCGACGGGTAATTTCAGTTTAATAGCGAAATTTATCCATTCTGTTTAGCGTGTTTTTTTAGAAAGAACGGCAACTGATAAGTTCGAAATAAAATATGTGAACACTGATGGTAAACTGAAAACGCGTTTTACTTTGACATCGTTCCGACGAGGATAGCGGAAGCGCCGCAAGACGTCAAACAAATAAAAAAGAAAAGCGTACTGCCACATTACTAAAGCCGAAATTTCTTATCCGGAAATAACTGATATCAAATACTGTGAGTTTCCTATGAATTTTGTTCCTTGTTCCGGGAACTGTACCCAAAATACCTTTGAACATGACTATGGTAAATTTAATTGACTTTCGAACGATTTAACACACAAATTGTACTCGGGCGGTACAAAGAGCATAAGAGCGGTAGAAATTGCGCAATTATCTTACATGGATAATGAAAAAATCTCATTTATCGGGTGTTTCCAATGAATTTTGTTCCTTGTTCCGAGAACTGTACCAAAAATACCTTGGCACAGGATTATGGAAAATTTAATTGACTTTCGAATGATTTTAGTCACAAATTGTACTCGGGCTTATGAGTGGTAGAAATTGCGCAATTATCTTACATGGATAATGAAAAAATCGGCTTTATCGGGAGTTTCCTATGAATTTTGTTCCTTATTCCTTGAACTGTACCTAAAATACCTTTGCACAGGATTATGGTAAATTTAATTGCCTTTCGAATTATTTAATTCACAAATTGTACTCGGACTTATGACTGTACCAAAAATATCTTTGCAGAGGATTATGGTAAATTAAATTGCCTTTCGAATGCTAAAACTCACAAATTGTACTCGGGCTTATATACTCCTCAAATCCCTACCGAAAAATTATTAAACAGCGTAACTCCGCTATTTTGAATCGGATCGAAAAATAAAAATAGTCTATCCGAAGAATCCTACTAGGACCATTTCACCAAAAAATCAGCAATTTTTAAGCATATCTACTACCACCTATCATCCGAGAGTAAAACACATACAATATGTAAATTAATGAATTTTGGGTATCGTCTCCAAATGGTCTGAAACGTATGCACAAGAAGTCCTACCCTCCTCCGACCAACCCTTTTCTAGTTGGGTCGAGTGTAATAGTTCTTATTTTTTTCAAAAATTCTGCTAATAATTGGAAAAACGTTCTTCGGTTATTTTCTCAGCAGGAAAACGCTGATTTCTCTATTTATTAATGTCGTGCGGTAATTCCAAAATTAGCCTTTTGTGAAAAGCATTACAGTAGGCCTAAACGCCGCCTTTTTATAAACAAAACTGATCTCAATTCGGCTGAAGGACTGTAGTCTATTCATAATAAGGTTGGAAGCAATAGAATCATTTTATCCTTAGAGAAATGTGCACTAAATTTTATCCTTTTTATATAAATACCAACTGATTTACTTTTTGTTTTCAATGAAGTCTCTTCCAAATGCGACGAGGTGCTTCCCCTAAAAGAATTTACTCAATAAAAATACATTTTTTAATTAAACTATACAGCTTACTTTTCATTTTAAAACCAAAATCTGTTTGCTATTATTTATTTATTATATATTATGCCACTAGTGCGGAAAGTCCTCAATGTCATTACTTTGTTATTAAGAAATATTTGAACAAATAAAAAATAATTAGATCAATTAATATAAAATCTACTTACTTAAAAGTAACTTTTAAATACTTAGTATCCTAAATATTCATAGACTAACAGTAGGCCTAAAATCCATTGTCTGTGGATAAACTTTATGTAACGCTTTCGACGGCAGACAGAAGTAGCCTAAAATAAGATCGCTAAAGAAAGTAGGTAAACATTTTCATTAAAACAGCCTAACTTAGCCTAACTGCCGTTTTTTTAAAGTGTGAAATCGTTTAGCCTGATTGAGGATGTTGTTTGGACAAAAATGCAGAGTTTTTTAAAAGGCATTCTGTAATAAAAAAGTATAACTGTGCAATTGTACTACAATATTACCTTTTTTTTATTTTTTACTCGGTTTTATTAAATACATTTTGTATAACGCAGCCATTTAGATGAACACGTCATTATTAGAAATAAAGCATTTAAGTTTTTAGTGCTGTTTATGTTTGTTAAGTATTTAATTTGTGTTGTTGGCTTAATATTCGATATTATTAAACACAACCAGATATAGATTTAACTTAGCATATATTGCAAAGTATTTAATTTGTGTTGTTGGATTAATATTCGATATTATTAAACATAACCAGATATAGATTTAACTTAGCACATATTGCATTCAAGTTTTTTAAGTAAAAATTATGTTTATAAAGTATTTAATTTGTGTTGTTGGCTTAATATTCGATATTATTAAGCACAACCAGGTATAGATTTAACTTAGCATAGGTCTATAATACCTATTGCATTTAAGTTCTTAATGTAAACATTATGTTTATGTTTGTAAAGTATTTACTTTGTGTACTTGGCTTAATATTCTACATTAATAAACGTAATCACATAGATGTAACGTAGCATATATATATATATATATATATATATATTGTATTTACGCCTTAGTGCAGTTTATGTTTGTAATGTATTTACTTTGTGTTGTTGGTTTAATATTCGATATTATTAGACACAACCAGATATTAGCATATATTGCATTTAAGTTTTTAAAGTAAACATTTTGTTTGTGTTTGTAAAGTATTTCTTTGTGTTGTGCTAGCACACAAAGTAAATGAAAACAAATTCGAAATGAAAACTAGGCACTCAATTTCTATTACTCATTACCTAATAATCTGAAAGAGTTAAATATTTGTTATTATTTTCACACAGACAGTGATTTGCTAATGCAAGATTTAGCGTACAATATATTGTTCGCATGTTTTAAATTGTATTTAGTTTATGATAATATACATAGTTATTTAATTCTATTGTTTGGATAATACAAATATTTAAATATCGAATTTATTACCGAACGTGTTGTCTATGGGGTTTGTATTATATTATGTGTTTCATTTTGTCTTAAATCATAATCATAGGCTACCTCATTTTCTAAATAAGTGTTTACAGTCTAATTATTTAGACTTTTATTACATTAACAAAATTTGTAATTTAATGTAGCCCCTAATTGTAAAACTGGAATATTGTTATATTTACAGTTCAAGTTATGTTAAGCTAATGTTATTAACTACATCAAATGTAAACTTTTTAGAAGTTTAATCATACAATAATAGGCCTATTCGATACTGTAAAACCCTTCCTAAACTCGTAATTACAAAATCGTGCCTTAAAGATTTAAATCTACATACCTACTATGCTTGTCAGTTAGTGATTATATAAAACAGTTTTTTATATTATGAACAGATGTTCATAATTTTGTCAATGATAATGGGAACTGGCCGATCATTTTGTCCTTTAAACGTTAGCCTATATAATTAAAATGAAATTATAGTATTACCTGCCTATATTGGGGTAATTACTTACAACTCAAGTTGCCTATAACTCGAAACTCTAAGCAAAGTCGATCAGGTTGGCTATTTTCGAGTTTTCAGTTTGCACAAAATTTAAAAAATTAAGATAGGCCTAATTATTTCCTTAACATAAATATTTATGATTGTAGCCTACGCAGTTCATAATAGTCTCTTTGTTCCAATTATATCGAGCATGTATTTGATTAGTATAGGCTAACCGTATTATTATTATTTTAAAGAAATATATGTTTTTATTTAAATTAACTTTGAGAAATCAAAAATCACTTTAGCCTCTTAGGCCTGTTATTTATTTTGTTTATTCGATTCTTTGAAAAGATAAGCATTTTTGTTTAAAAATTCATTGCTAAAAATTATATTTATGAATTTACACTAACTTTTTAACTACCGAATAGAAAAAAAAGGAAAATTATTGTTCTTTTTTAATTACGTTCTAGAAAATAAATAAATAAATTCACAATAGTTTTTCTCACTACGGAATTGTAATTTTACCGTTCAAATATTTTAAAATTGATAGAGTCAAATATGATATTTTTATATGGCCTATATTTACTGATAAGTAAAATAGTATTATTCTCTTAGCTCTATAAAAAGTCTGAAAACTGTAGGCCTAATTTATGGGAATTAACGTATTTTTTTCTTCAAAATTATAGACTAATATTATTTTCATCTGCTTATCAATTTAAGACACATGGATTTGTAATGGGATTGATAAATAATCTGACTGCATTAGAACTATAAATTTAATTATTTAAAGAGGCTATTGCATTTGGTTTCCAATTGATATTCGCTTAATCATAAATGTTATTATTAATGATCGCATTTAAATATATAAATATCTTTAATTACTAATGATATTTACACATTTTAATAAAAACTATTAGACATATGTTTCAACTAAAAAAAATTGTATAAATTAGTGTAGCCTACTAATGTTATAGAATACTTTAACATATTCCAACCGTATAAAGAATTCAAGAAAAACTATAGGAATAGCATTCCAAAAATAAATATTTTCCAGCGGTCTCATTAGAACTGAGTGGAACAAATTGCTCTGACCTTAACAAAAGCAAATTGTATTTCGTTTAAAATGTGCTGTAATCAGTTTAATTCGTTTTGATCGCAGTTACAATGATCGTCTTCTACATGTAAATACACAATAAACTTCGATCGAGAACAATCGTCTTGATGTAAATAAAAGCATTAATAAGGAAATCAAATTATTTATCAAATGGATTTCGATAAACGGAAAATATGTTTAATCAAATTATTTAAGCAATTCGAGTAGTTACGATCGTAAACATATTTTTAATTAAAATGAACGTAAAAACGAAATATTTATCAAGCGGAGACATTAAAAATTTAATAAATATAAATCAGTAATAACCTATATTTCTGAAAGCAAATGTTTTAATAGTTTTTATTTAGGCCTTAAATCACGTAAAATCAATTGTCATCGAACAGACGAGAATGTATTGCATAACCTACGGGCACATGATTGGTTGATATTAATATTAGAATTAAAATACTAGTCTACCGTAATACAAAAACAAAAATAGTACATAGTAAAATATTGATAAATATAAAGCCCTTCTTTCAAAATGGAATTACTGATTTAATTCGGTCAATCATTTCAACGTAATTATAAAAAGGTAACGTTAGTAGTTTGAACACTTAATATGCAGCCTAATATGCTATATATTGTGAAATACAAACTATTTAAAAAACGTAAACAAAATTACGTTTCAAATAAATTCGTTCGTAAATTTTTTAATACAAATAAGAACTAGTTTAAAAATATTGCTAGCCTATAGGCCTAAACAAAAGCAAAATGTGTAGACTAATAGACCTACAGGTTAGTACAACTTACAGTTTATTGCGATATACTGTTACAATGCAATTCAATTATTGAGACTGATAAAAAGACGCAGCCAATAAAAAATGTATTTAAGATAATTTCGCGTAACCCAACCAATTTACTTACCTAAGCCTAGTTTAGTAAAAAAGTAGACTACATATAACATCTACCAAAGAAGCTGTGCTTAGCAAAATACTACCGTTAATGTGTTTATTTGGTTTTAAATAAATAAATTTAATAATAATTAATTAATCTAATGCAGACAAAACTACGATTTTATCAAATCTATAAAACAAAAACTACTTAAAATACTGCGACAGATTTTTGTATACAGTTTTAATCCCATAACTGTACAATTTTATAGTTCCATGTACAATTTTATACCTGATACGTTACAGAAGTTAAAATACATGTATCCAAACTACCAACAAATTAAATCGACTAGGCTACCTTCTTACAAAATGGAATGACTTATTCAATGAGGGAGTGAAATTATATGCAGGCTTACGCGTGCTTCTATCTAATATTATGTTTATACTGTCAGTAGTTCATTTCAATGTGAATTTATACAGCATTTTATAGGAAATTTTTTACAAGGATAAAACTAGAAAATGTTTGCCAAAATAATTTCAAAGTGTCTTCAAAAGACAGGCGGTCACTGACATTTTTGTCCGCCCATCGAAAATCACATTGTCCAAATTTGTAAGGGTTAGGTTTTACCCCTTATGTAAGTATGCCATAGTATTTGAAAATGCCACTTTAAAAGGTATTTCCATAAAATTGTTGAGATTCCATCAGAAATGCGTGTATAGATTTATACATTTTTTTTTGTACACAGTTTTAACATTGGTTGAATAGCCTAATATTGTTTAATAAGATTGAGCGGAAACACAGCCTAAGTATAAAACACAAAAACAGTAGGAAGTATTTATATTTATGTAGTACTTAGTTCAGCTTTACCTGGTGATCCTGAGAGTCCTGTGGTGAAGGTAGGGAATACCGGTGGTCCAGGATAGTGTCCGTGAACGCTCCAAGAAGGCGGATGCGGTTGCTGAAGCCCGGCCGAATAAGCCGCAGCAGCGGCCGCTAACGCGCTAAAGGGTGTCGGCCTTACAGGAGCTACCGGTGTCGATCCTATCATTAACCTTGCCGCCATCAGACCGGAAGCCGGATGCTGTAGAAACGAATTGACAGATGTAGGCGGCGTTTGCGTACCTTCGGGTGACCGGTTTTCTCTACAGACTTCGACGTCCACGATGCTGCCCTCGTCTTCCATACAGGATTCTTCCAGATCGAGATCCTCGTCCTCTTGCATAGCCATTTCTTCTTCGGAGGACGCTAATATCGGAGACGGCCCCATTTCGACTACCGAAGGAGTCGGCGTTCTTCTCAGCGGTCTGGTATCGGCTAATAGGGCCGCCACGCTAAAACTGATTCCGTTGCCGCGCGAAGCCGGCGAATTGTTTTCGGATTGCCTGTGTTGGATTTCGGACAGTTTTCGTGGACTCTCAACATCTCCGGAGTCCATTTTCGTCGTTCTTGTAATATTTGGTAGTCTTTGAAGCTTGAGGACGGTCATGCTAGCAGCCTGCTCCAGCATGTGGAAGAATCAAAGAGAAGAAATTCTATTTTTTGTTAAATACTTATGTCATTTTGAGCTAATTTAAATAAATGTCCTGTATTATGAAGAATATAGTAAAATACATTGGAAAAACAACAAAACTGTTTATCTTAGTAACTTGCCTAATGGATGCGTACAATTGTAGGCCTATAACTTCGACTAATTAGAGTGTACGTTATAATTCACCGACAACAATGATAAAATAAAATATTTATAATCAGAATTTAGGATAACCGAATTAAAAAATGTCGAACTTATTGCTCAAACTTTAAATAAACACGAACTAATTTTAACACTGTTTAGTTGCAATGACAGTTAACAAATCCATACATATAAATTATAGATTGTCCCTTGAGATGTTATTTTGTTGAACACACGTTTGACTTTATTATAAAACACTTTGAAACGGCATTACAGAGTGCAACTATTTGTAAGAACATTTTAAAATAAATCGTGTAATTATTAGTACCGAAAGTATTAGGCTATTAATTAATTCAGGTCTGTATAAACCAATATGTAACCAATACGAGCAGATGTTTACAACAAACGCATAATAGTTTATGCTGTATTATTTAGGATTTTAAAATATAGAAATTCACTTCACAAACCACTATCACGTTCACAAACTGTGTTAACAAACAAACAAACAAAAACTTTCCACATTTAGTAAAATCTCAGTCCTCAGTCTCGCGACTCTTGCCAGAACCTTTTCTCAACTGAAGGGAATTGAACATTGAGACCAGAACAAAGCTACATTAGGAAGGGAGTATCGGTTACGCCTCTTTAAATGAATAGGCGTGGTTTATACTACCTATTGGGAGGAGCGACATAGAAAATAATTTGATTCCCCCTACTCAGAACATCCGTTGTGTATTCTATCCCACTTCATTGCGTTCTATCAGCTCCTCTCGTCCTTTCATAAGAAGCTCGACAATATTGCATGAAATTATCTGCCCTTAGCCTCCCCACCTTAGAACACTTTTGATATCGCATCTTATATATCATTGTATATCGTTGACAATTATAGTTTAACCAATCGAATAGCAGGAAATACCATTTCCACTTTCAGGAAAAGAAAAAAAATATGGAATTTCAATGGCTGTTGAACATTTGCAATTATCAGAGAGTCTCTTTCTTTGTTTGCCAATTATTTGATCACTACTGTAGCATAGAATATAGTCGTAATGAGGCGACCGAGTAAATTACTTCTCTTTTTTTACTTTGCTCTCTTTTTCTTCTCTATTAAACTCCTTCCTTTAGAAAAGAAAAAAGGAAAACGTTATCACTTTGTATACTGACATCTTTGTTAGTTCATACACGCTTAAAGACTTGGTGTTTACATTACTCGCTTCGTTGGCGGTTCTTCTTTGTTCATTTGTTTCAGCGTTGGTGAGCCTACTGTAGGCCTACTCCGTGTTTGGCACTTACTTGAATAAGTTGACTTCCCAGTCGTTTTTATTTATCTTTGGTTTTTGAGTTAAATGCACGCTGTTAACTATACAGATACAGTATAGGCTAATATATATATATTAAAAATTGTAAGTGAGCTAAATAGAGAGTTCAAATAGATTAATTCACGTTTAGACTAATAACAAATTTTTTTGTTAAGTTAAAAACCGATTTATATAAACAATAATTGTTATGAAACCTAACTGTAGCCTAATATTTGAGGATCTGCATTGGATAGCTACGGCAAGTATTTATTCTTGAAAAAGTAACATTATGAATATCAAGTTTAGGCCTAGGCCTACTGATGTAGCCTACTTATTTTTTTAACATTTACTATACCATATTTATTAATTAATTAATTTTTCCTGGTATACAATTATCTAATTGTAGGCCTATATTAATAAAGTACAATACATTTTATTTTTCCTCTTCTGTTTCTTCTTTTGACACTTTTCGGGCTGTCCATCCCATCATCAGGAAATTCCTCGTCGATTGGAGGTTGTCATATGTATTAGTCAATGTTAAAAAGAGTCTAGCAAACATTTTTGATCATCAAACAATATTGACTCGATTTGTGAAAAACTAACATGAAATATAGTCTAAGCCTACTACTTGGCAGAAGTAGCCTAAATGTTATTAAATTGGCCATTAGGTCTTCTATTAGGCCTATAGGCCTAGCCAATTTGTGATTCCACTGCAGTAAAAACTTGACGTTAATTTTCGTGAAACCTAACTTCATATAAAATTTTGTATGCTCACTTATAACAAAATACGATTTTTGATGATTAATTTAATTAAGGTTGAATTGCCTAGCCTACTAAGTAACCATTAGACCTGTAACTTCAGGCTTGTATAGGCCTATGTTTACTTTTAGTTTGATGTGAGTAAGATAAAAAATCGGTCAAAACGATCACCACTGTTTCAATACAATAACAACTAAAATCTGAAATCCTGAAGCTGGGTATTTTTTGCACAACCTAAACATTTTATGGAAATATCTGATTTTGTAGATATGTTTTAGTTATTAAACTGGATCAGGGAAAACATAGCCTAAATATGGCTTCGGGTTAACATTACCATAAATGGAAGTATTCAACTTAAGGAAATCAAATACAAGTTACTAGTTAGGCCTACGTAGGCCTACAAAATTTAAGGATGGAAAGTTTGACATTTAATTAAAGTACATACACGTAATTGCTTAGTAGGAAAGGAAAATGTAACTACTAAAGTATAGCCGACTCTTGTCTCATTGCCGAAGGAAATTTTTGTCGATAAGCCTAGTCCTAAAACGTAGGCGTATAGAATTGTAAACAATACGTAGGCCTACACCAATAGGCTAAGAATCCTCTTTTCCTCCTAACAACTAAGTCGATAGCTTGCAATGAAGTCTTTGAATATGCTTATGTCAACAGACTATTGTTATAAGTTATTAACGATTAAAGTAGGCTACAAAACATGATCGCTGTAGGCCTAGGCCTACCGTTGTACCAACGCGGTTGTCGTCGTTTCTACATTACCGAAAGCACGATCTAACCCACACTAAAGTAGCGTAAAGGGCAAATAAGTCAATTTTTAAAAGCGTGAATGTTCCACTCGAGGTCTGACTTAATAGGCTACTTGACTTTTCCGCGGACTCTTCATTGTTCTTGGTCAATCCACAACTAAGGTTCCCACTTTGTTTATTTCCTTTATTTTTTAGCCTATAAATAATATTGTTTGAATATTTTCTACACTATTGTTGAATATTATGTTACCACTATTTAACGTATGTAATCAAAATTAGACTATAGCCTACACAAAAGTAAATAAACAAGACAAATCTCTTTGTTCACTAAAGTAGATAGATTCAATTTTGTAGAACAGAATTAGATTTTGGTATAATGAGGCTTTGTTTTAAATGTAAGAAAGCAAAACAATACCCTACACCGGTCTACACAGACACAGCATAAGTTATAAGAACATATTTTTAACATTTTCGTTTGTGTTCATTTATTTTCACCACTGAGCATACATTTATTTGACAAAGCGATCAATATGTAGGCCCACACGTCAGGGGTATCTACTATTTTATAGGCCTAACAACATTTTACAAAAAGGATATCTTCTCGCGATGATAAAGGACTAAAATGGTTGGAATTTAAGCGTAGATTAAAATTAAACGTTGATGCATAGGCCTATGGATTTGTTATGTGTGCGTTTAGATTAATATAGGCCTACGTAGACCTATATTTTGCTACATGCATCGCGTATATCATTGGCTAAACTATATTTAGTAGGCTAGTTATTGTTCTCGCTTAGGCCTGTAGTGAAACATTGTGCTGGTAATCCCCAAATCTGGCTTTGCCAACAGGGGTACCTAATTTCCTTAAGTTCTTAAACCTTGCACAATAAAGTGTAGAATGATAAAAATGATAAAATTGTATATAGGCCTAATTATGAGTAGGCCTAAAATTTGTTTTGTTACATCAAGATGTTTTTTAGTTTTTTCATGTCTGAATGTTTGTGTATTAATGCCTATTTAGTGTAGGCCTATAAGTAGAACAAATTATTTTATTTTATTATCTAGGAATATTTTAGTTTTTTTGTCATGTCTGAATGTTTGTACATATCATGTTAGTGCTATTAATTTCGTGTTGCCTCGGTATCGCTTAAATATAGCTTCAAGGACTTCTGATTTTGTGGGGAGAAAATTCTTAAATAATCTTCCATTGTGTATTAAAGAAATTGAAAATTCATTAGTATTTGAGAGGGCATTGAAAGCATTTCTGTTAAAAAAGGCTTATTATAGTATTCAGGAGTATTTAGATGATGACTTGGGTAATTTTATTGATTTATAAAATGTTGATATGTATTGAGAACTTTTATAATAATCTTCTGTTTATGTTTTAAAAAATGTATAGTTGTAATTGTGATTTTAATCATAGGGTTATGAAAATTTATGTATGGTGTTATTGCACTGTGTATTATTGTGTTTGTGTTTTGTTATTATGGCTTATGTTGAGGACAATGTCACCAGTTTTATAGCTCTTGCTATATGTAAAATGTTATGTGACAATAAATAAATAAATAAATAAAAAAAATAAAAAAAATAAAAATTGTAGCCTATATTATGTATGTGGAAATAAATTCTTTATTATTATTATTATTATATTTATTGCATTAATTCTTGTTGAAGTTATATGAAGAAAGTTCCTAACAGGGAAGGCCTAAATACCACTTCACATTATTCTTTGCACAATATGTAAATTTGTCAATGATCTAGACTACCTACGAAAAGAGGTAGGCCGTGTTTTTAGTTTTATTTCATACGTTTTGTATTATGTATGAGTTAATAATTGAATGATTTACTTAAAAAATAAATGAATAGAATAACTGTAATAGCCTAGCAGCCTGTATTAGTGAAGAATTGGACAACTGTTTTTTCAATCTCGAATATGAAAAACATTCCTCTGAAACGACGATTCTAATCTAAAAAACTAACTGTAAGTTACGACTCACTTGTGCTTTATAGGCCTACTACTTAACGGCATTGTAATTGTAAATCATAAAGTACTTTTTTTTACTAAAAAATCTATGGTAAAACCAATAGGGGTAGGCCTAATCTCGAAGATCAGCCAAGTTTGAAATTGTCTTTAAAAAAATTCCTCTGAAACGACGATTCTAATCTAAAAAAACTAACTGTACGACTCACTTGTGCTTTATAGGCCTACTGCTTACGGTATTGTACATAAAATTAAATCATAAAGTACTTTTTTTACTAAAAAATCTGTGGTAAAACCAATAGGGATAGGCCTAATCTCGAAGATCAGCCTATTTTGAAATTGTCTTTAAAAAGTCCTACCTGTAATAATAGGTCTAAGTAAGAAAATGCTTGCCTAGGTAGGCCTAAAAATAATAAAACCATCATCGTTCTTAAATAAAATAAAACTTAGTGACAAAAATATGTTTATAAATACACAAAAATATTGATGCTTATATTAGGCTATACGAATTAACAAAATAGAAGTAATCGATAGTGTAACAATGCGGTAAACTAATATAACGAAATTTTTACATTGAGATATCCTAACAGATATTTGCGAAGCCTAATTGATATTATTGTAAATTTATAGAAAGTTTTTTTTTTTTTAATGGAAATTATTCAATCATTATTTATACCCGAAGTAATTAAATTATGCCACAAAGGAACAAATTTTAAAAGTAAATAAGAGAAACTGGAAAGTATTGACAATTGGAACAGCTTTTTAACTGACCGAATAACCTAAAAAGAAAACCAATCTGATATAACAGAGAGGGACTTGCTGAACCTTAATTTGTCTTTATAGTCGTTTATTTATAATAGGCCTAGGTAATACTCTACTATTACTGGGTCAACTTCAAACTTTATGATACTGTAGTTGGACAACATATATTAAAGAAGAACAAACGAAAAAACAAATAACTAAATGTCGGAAACGTTATATACAACAATTAATTAATAGCCTATACTAACTTATATATAGTTATAAGTTTGTAACTATCACTGATGATGACCTGTTCATCAAAACGCGTTTGAATTATTAAACGTTTTTTATGAGAAACTGTGTTCTGTTTTTTATTTATATAGTGTTATTTCTCATAAGTCCAGTTCAAGTTTAATTTTTTTTAACTTATATATGTTTATAAATTGGAAACATACTGTGACTAAAGACTGAAAGTTACAACTTCAGGCTATTTTCGTTTTATGCTTGTGTATATATTGAACAAGAACTATCGAAAAACAAAAAACTAAATATCGGAAACCTTGCAGATAAGCTCATCGAGCGATAAGAAAGTTCAAGCCCACGCTCTTTTTATGAACTAGTTTTGCTTTCAATAAGACTTAGACCTATAGGCCCTACGTAATGGCGTCTTGTTCTAAAGCGAATAGACTACGTTTCTTTGTGATGGTAATACGATAATTAGTTTCTGTGTGTTATCGTTAGTTCTTGTTCAATATATTCTCTAACTAAAGTATCGTAAAATTTAAAGTTGACCCAGTAATAGTAGAGTATTACCGTGGCCTACACAAATCGTGAAGGTAAACACAAATTATTCTTTATAAATGGACATAGTTTCAAATTTATAGCGGTGCGGTGATATATATTTTTTGTAATATGAAACATAGTTAAGAGTAAGTAGCAAAACTTACTCTTATTAACTACTAATTATTTGCAGGTTAAGAGGTTTTTTTGGTTGAAAGTTTTAATTTGTAGTCTATAGGAGACTTGTTTTGATTCAAGTGATGATAGGGCTCCGTGTAAAATAAATGATGATTCTCATTATATTGAAGAAAAGTTATCATTTTAGGATAATGACGGGCTATAAAAGTAAGTAGTCATTCATAAAATCCTGTCAACTTTGTAGTTGTAAATCCCAGCTACAGTATTACATTATAATCCTGTTTGTAAAAGTGAGATCTACATGTAGGCTATCTATAGGCCTATATTAAAAAAATTCCTGCTTTTTATTCACTCACTTCCTAAAGTTAATACTTAACCGATTTTGATGATTCTTTTTTTTATTTAAAAGATAATTTCAAGTTCTAAGTCACTGTGAAGCTAAATATTTGATTTACACTTTTATTTTGGTTTCATTCTGATTTTTTAAATCGCATTAGTAGGCCTATGCTACATTTAAATTAGGCCTAATATAAAAATAATTGGTTCTAAACAGCTGATGACCTAATAGAGTTTGAAATAAATAAGTTATTTACTTTACTCAAATGTCAACAGATGATTTAGGTTAGGCCTAAATGTTATTGTTGTGTTTTAGGTCTAATTTGTTGCTGTGTATGTTGGTGTGTAATTGAACTATGAAGTTTTGGTTATGCTTTTTATTTTTGATATCCCTGAAAATAAATGAAAGTAATATTGTTAAGATACGTGGAGTTGATAATTGAATTGAGAATTTGAATACTTTTAATAAATTAAAAAGGAGAAAAATCAAGTTGAATTTTGTTGTTTTACATCAAAATTGGTCGAATTTTTCAACCACAGGAGATAGGCTACTCGTTTATATTTAATATTTAGGCCTAAGTATAAATAACGATGTCTGTTTAAACTGTAATAAAGTAACTATAATTTAGTTGGATATCAATGTTGTAATTCATTAGTTTATAATTTAATTCACTTGAAGCCTGATGGTAGACTATTAAATTTGTTAAGTGTATTGCAACTGTTATCTTTCAATTTTGTATTGTAGTCGCCTTTGCTGGTATTCGACTTGAGCGTAATAGCCTATATAGGCCTACTGGGTGATTCAGAACTATACGGCAATATCTTGGTAGCTCATTCTATAGCTAAAAATAAGAAAAAAAATCATTTAAACATAGGTCCGAAAACGCTTTGTTTCCCAGATATCGGCCATTTTGTTTTTTTGTACAAAATAATTATTATCTACAGAAATGTTTGACTGATTGAGTTCAAACTTGGCATGAAGTTTAACCTAACAATAATATATCTCAATAAAAATAAGCGATTATATCCAATCATTTGTTTAAAAATGGTGGCTGTTTGAAACTTTCAAACCTAAATTACTCAAAAACCGTACATTTTAACAAAAAATGACAAGACACATATTCTGTAGCCCTTTTGATTCGGATGGTGTAACTGTCAAAACAATCGGATGAATAAAAATAGTTAAGTTATGTGTAATAATTGGTTTGTTCAACCCGGCATCCTATACCAACACAGTAAATACAACAATATTGTATGTACATAATATGCTGTTATTATCTTTAACTTAGCTATTATCCTTCATCCGATTGTGTTGACACTTACACCATCGGATAAGGAATCAAATGTCTAGAGAAATGTTTGAATGATTGAGCTCAAACTTGGCATGAAGTTTAACCGAACAATGATCTAGGTATCTCAAGAAAAATAAGCGATCATATTCAATCACGCGTTTCAAAATGGATGCTGTTTGAAAATTTCAAACCTAAATTACTCAAAAACAAAGTTTTAACAAAAAAATGTTAAGATAGACTACCTTTTTTGTAGCCCTTCTGATTCCCTATCGGATGGTCTCACTGTCAAAACAATAATTGTTTTGTCGGAATCAATATTCCAACCTAACCAGTGCTTTAAATTTCGCCAATTTACTAGAGTTTAAAAAAATATAAAAATACTGAGTTTAATACATAATATTATAAAGTTAGGCCATTCACTGTCACCTGCCACTGACACAAAGTATTTTGAACGTTAACCTAAGGAATCACCCGAAAACTCAATTTTCCATTATTTATTCATAGGTGGGTGGCAATTATGATTTATTAGAGGTCATTGAATCTCACATTTTACTGTTTTTGGGAAACTAACTAAATAGATCCAACCTTAGGGTAGTAATTGAATCGGCAATATTATGATGTGTTGCAATCTAATGTTCATACGATGTAAAAATGTAAGTTATCCTTCTTGTACTGTACGATAAGGGAAACAATTAAATTAGGTATATTATAAAGGCCCTGTGGCGGATCTAAGTGGGGCATGGGGGCACGTGCTCCCCCCAGACGCATGAAGATTACACTAGATATAATAGGATGGAATAAATTTAGGCCTATATTTGAGGAAAATTTCGGACAATTATATAGATTTTTACAATCAGAAACATAAATAGCTTTTTCCGTTTTCGCTACGTTGTAGGCCTACAAGATTCGATACATTCATATTGATTGAGTCACGCCGGCGCCGTACCATCAGTTTTGGTCAATCTCAAATTAGGGCCTGTACACACTATGCATCTTGGAATGCAACTTTTTGCCGAAAAAGTCTTTTTGCCTGACGCATGCTCAGTGGAGAAGCATTAGAGTTTATGGAAGACGCAGGGGACACTATTGCGTCTAGTTGCAGCTAGACTCGTCGAGACGCAGGCCTCTGCTTCTTCAGGTACGATGCGAAATCCCATAAGCGTCCCATAAGGCAAAAAGCCGCAGACGCATAGGCTTCCAAGATGCATAGTGTATACAGGCCCTTATGGTTGTGTTTACCGTGCGTCCATGGTCAGCGGTGACTATCTCCGCCAGGAGCAGCACAAGCACAATCACAGCGAACTCGGTCATTATAGTTGTACGGACCTTCGAGCCTGTTAGTCGTAAGGGTTACTTGTGTTTGTTTACACTGTTTACTAGTTTACTTTGACAAAGTAAACGTGTATTTGTGCTGGTGTAAAATGAGTGGTAGTGGAGGGAAGAAGACAAATGAGCCTGCAATCATTCTTCAATAACAAAAACAAGGTAAATTTCAAAACAAATTCTAGTAGCTTTATGATGTTTTCGTTTTGGGTATCTCTTATGTTCACTGTTTGAATCAAAGTTTATTCAGATACAAACTAAACATATTAATAAATTATTAATACAAAAAAATCTATTTAAAAACCTTTATTGTTCCATAAAAATCGTTCTGAAATGGTTTTTACACTAGAAGTTTCAGTTCAGAGTTTCTGCCATTTCTTTCACCAATAAAACTCCGGTTAGACAATATTTGCTTTATTAGACCATTTGTTTTAAGGAAACATTTAACCCTTGATGAGCGGGTCGCCGGAATACTACCCCCCGGAAAACTACCCCCCCAAGCAGGTTCCTACGTCATTTTGACGTCAGAGATCGGGGGGGCAGTTTTCAAGTCACGCACACTCAAGTTTCGATATAATTAGAATAAAAAAAAACTAGAGGACTAACCTAAACTGTTAAGTCACAGTTATGTTGCCGATAACAGTATAATTGTAGGAACCTGCTTGGGGGGGTAGTTTTCCGGGGAGTAGTATTCCGGCGACCCGCTTTTGCTAGGGGGGGGAGTATTCCAGTCGCGGACACGGCTCCCATATTGGTTAGTTGGCAGGTTTCGGGGCGCCTCGCTCCGCCTGGGGGGGTAGTTTTCCGGGGGGTAGTATTCCGCATCCCCTGATCAGCCAGACTACTATTTTCAGACTTCTCAGCGCGCCAGACTGTTCAATTGAGCAGTCCGAGACAACGCGACTTGTATTGAATATTTCACACACTGAAAATCATCCAACCTCAATAAAATAAAACAAAAACCGTTGGAAAGGAAATGTTTTATAATTTAATTTTTGTATTTACAAATTTGTTCTAAAACGTATATTTACTTATGTAATCATCGTTTTAAAATTGTCATTGTCTAAAACAGCTGATGTAGTGCGCGAAGACACACAAAAAAACGCGTCAAATTAGTCAAGTTTAACTGTATTAGAAAGAAGATGGCAACGGCATTGGATTGGTTGAGATTTAAACTTTCTGTCACTATCTTCCAATCATTCATCGCGTTAGTAGTTTCTTAGTTATGATTTTTTTTTTGTAAAGCCTTGAAATTGGACAGTTTTTAACCAATGAGAAAGCATAGCATCTTCATATCTAGCACAAATGAATATATTTTTGTATAACGATCTTTATACCGATTTGAAGAGGACATTCTATACTTTCGTTTGATATAAGGCAAACTGGATTTAATGTTTGTGGGCTATTCGGGTGTTTCCGTGAAATACGGATATTTCACAGATGTTGTTGAACGCCCCAGGAGCGTTGGCCGTTATAGTTTGTATGGTAGAGACAGCGTCTAGAACTGTATACTACGCACAAGTGAGAGTTTTCTGTTACTTATAATTTAGTCAAATGCGTTTATAAAATAAGGTTATTTTAAAACTTTCAAGTACCTACAGTTCAATTCTGTGGTTTATTCTATACAATTTGTTATAATCATATTTCATTTTTTGGATAAAGTATATATTCCTAATTCATTTTTCAAAATAGGCTTGATTTTGTTAGGGGTCTTGTAGTTCGGACATATAAAATGGTATTTTCAGAAACAAAATTTTGAAATTGATGTATATTTTAATACAGTTTTATTTAGAACTAAATGCTAAACTTTTTGTAATTTTGAAAAAATTACAAAAATTGTTTACTACTTTTTATGTAGGCCTAAAATTGGGCTTTTTGCTTCCGTTACTGAACATTTTTTTTCTTGTGCTAATAGCTTTGAAAATTTTACATCAATACATTTTTCACTGGCATATATGAATTCTTTGAACCTCTTTCTACAAAAAAAAATATGGAACACTTTTGGATTCGGATATAATTACTAGCTATATTTGGCGAATTAAAAAAAAATGCTTGCAAAACGCATCGAAATGTCTTGGCATTGCATTGGCCGGTTAAGGGTTAAAAATATTTAATAAGTTCATTATTTTCAAGTTTGTACATGTGAAGACATGTTTTGAAAATTCATTACTTTGTAGTGTAAATTATATAAAATCAACACACAACAGAATCACCAAAACTAAAGTGCAGATGATCAGAGGATATAATTGACTGAAGAAAGTGCGTATATTACAAATTATAAACATACAGCCGCATCGATCGTTCGAGGGTTTGACCCCCTCCCATACATTCAACCCCATCAAATCAACCCCTTCTACACGATAACTTAGCTGCCGTCAATTTCCTAGAACAAAACGTTTAGTGCTGAAGTTTAAGTTTTTTTATACTACTTATCAATTTTAATATTATTATTTTAATCATAAATTATATAATTTTATAACTAACGGTGAGTAAATAAATCGTATTTCTCGATTAATTAACGAAATTCCCGGTCAATTGGAAAATTCGAACATAATCCACTTGTTTACTCCGGTGATGAAAAATCCCACATAATTCCCGATTTTCAAAGAATCCAGGTCAGTGGCCACTCTGTAACCTAAACTCAAGTATGCAACAATACAGCAACTCTTAAAGCTGAACCCCGATTCGACCTTGACTTTTACAGTTCGGAGGGCAATTTAATGTAATAGTTTTAAACACTACTAATTATTGTATGGTATGCGTTCTAATGTCTGAAATTAAGAAAAATTATCGACAATTTCAACTTTTAACAGCCATTTAAAAAAATTAAGACATGCCCAACAAGTTTAAAAAAATATGCCTTAAAAGATAGCCTTTCCTTTGAGACTAATTATGTCAAAAAATGTTTGGTGAAACATGGTCAAATACTCAAAAAACTGAAAAAACTAATATTTCGACAAAAATTATAAATAATCAACTTAAACAAATGATTAAGCAAAATTAAAATGTAATCTCAACTAGTTTTTCTTTTTAAATATGCCATAAAATATCGTCATTGAGGTCGTCAGTAAGTTTTTTATTCTCCTCATTGCTAAGAAACTCCTCTCGCATGACGCAGAGCTAATGGGAATGGAAGCAGCAATTCTGAAAGCTTTAAATAAGTTTGGAAATGTTTCTTGTATAACTATTCTTTAAATATTTTAAAATTTTACGTTCTTGTTTTTCTCAACAAGAAGTTGATTTTGTAGAGTCAATAGTACAGTGTTTAGCAATAGATGTTTCCGCTTTGAGTAGAGAGGTATTTTTATTTTTCTAACATCACCATACTTTTCCAAAAACCTTTTTGATTGTTCAAAATCTAGATCAAACACATCATCAACAGCATTAGCTAGTTCTAGTGAGAGTTCATTGAACCGATCAACTAGCCTTTCAGTGACAACATCTAGTTCTTTGACTTTCTTGCTCTGTTTCTAGGCTGAGAGAATTTCCATTTGTACGTTTTTCAAGAAAATTTAGCCCTTACCTTTAGCTGCCTATGATGCTAACTCTATTTTCGTGAAACAAATTATAAACTGATAATATATTGGTTTATAGAACTGAATTTAGGACTGTAATTTTTCAGGTGGGCCAATCACATTCTGAACTTGTTGGGAAGCGCACAGCAGATACAGTTGATGAAATCAAACTTAGGCATACAAACACAAATCTTACGTCATTGGGATTATCAGAAGTTAACACTGACGAAGCATCTTCATGTCATCTTTTACAAGATCGTGATTCTGGCCAACTTCTGAAAAAGCTGGATGTCGTATCATCACTTACAGACGACAAAAAGTATCAATGGATGAAAAAAAATCTTGGGTACCCTCTCAGAGCTACAAATTTCCTATGGTGCCAGAAGGAAATAAGAACCGATATTTCCAGCACAGTTGGTTGCAAACATATGAGTGGTTGACATACGGCAAAGAATTGCATGGAAGTCTGTTCAAATTTTATGTCATGTTTGGTCGTCTTGAAGGTGGAAATAATGATGTGAGACTAGGAAAATGAGTTGTCGAGCCAATGACAACATAAAAGAAATCTTTAGAAACTATGAAAATAAGGAGTATCACAAAAGAAACACGATTGCCTATCATAACTTTTGTATTGCTCATGAGGGCAAGGCAAACAGTATAGTAGCTAGTATAAATATAGGAGAAAAAAGACAATTAAATAGAACCGCAAGAAGAATATTCCAATCATTAAAACAGTAATTTTATGTATTGCCCAAAATATACCCTTGAGGGGCCACAGAGGCGATGGTATTGTTGGGACAACTGGGAGCTGTATCGGCGAAGGAAACTTCAGAGCACTACTAAAATCCAGAGTTGACACTGGTGATGAAATACTACCCTCATATATAAACAACTTTGGAAGAAATGCCAGTTACGTTAGCAAAACCGCTCGGAATGAAATAATTTAATTCTGTGGTGAAGTCATTACTGAAAAGATTGTAAATAAAATTTAAAAAATCTAAGTTTTTCACAATAATGGCAGATGACACAACAGACTTGTCCGTTAAAGAACAGCTCACAATTTGCATAACACTAAAGAATAATAGATTGAGGAAGGGTTCATCAAGTTTGTTGATGTGGTGGACCTCACTGGTGGAAACTTAGCTCACGCAAGTTTGTAAAAGCTCGGCAAACTTGACCTTGATTTGGCTAACTGCCGAAGACAAGCTTTTGATGGATCCTTCAATATGACTGGAATATTAAAAGGTGTACAAGCCCGCATTTCCCGGATTCGGCCTCTTGCAACATACAACCACTGTGCCTACCACAGGCTGAACCTCGCTGTTAGTAAAGCTTGCTCTGTTGCTAGAATCAGCAATTCTATGGGAGTTATATCTTCGTTGGCAAGTTTTTCCCTCGACTCCGCTGCAAGATTTAAAACTTTGGAAGAAGAGATGCGGGAAAATCATGATCTTAAGGCAGGAAAACATGGCTTGAAAAAACTGTGTGAAACACGATGGATAGAAAGATACGAACCCGTGTTGACATTCACGGAACACTCTCCTGCACTCCCCACTGTACTAGAAGTCATTGCTAGTCCACCGGAAGGTAGAGGAAGCAATGCATCTGCTTTCACGAACTCTATCCTTTCATCAGAGTGTTTAATTGGTGTAGTAGTGTTAGCTAAGGTTCTTGGAATAACTTTACCCTTTGCTCGCAAACTTCAAGCAGAGTACATGCATGTGCTGAAAGCTAGGCTGCTTGTAGAAGCTACTATACAGAGTATACAAGAAAAACGAGCCAACAGTACCGACACCTTCAAGGAGCTATATAATTTGTCAGACGTTGACGGAAGCAATGCTTTTGCTTTCACGAACTCTATCCTTTCATCAGAGTTTT
>JAGFPH010000525.1:203109-231148 GCA_018207615.1 Philaenus spumarius
AACTAAATTATTGCTGATCAACTGTGACTAGAGACTGTAAGTTACAACTACAGGCTATTTTTTTAGGATTTGTATTTCTGTTCAACCAATTGAACTGTTTAGGATTGTAAAAACTTCAACCAATTTTTTAGGTTAATCAAAAAATAGTGTAAAAATTTAATGTTTAACCTAAGAATTGGGTAAAAATAAACGTTTAACACTAAGAATTGGGTAAAAATTATAGGTTTAAACCTAAGAATTGGGTAAAAATGTGTTTGTTGACCTAAAAATTTGGTGAAATTTTGTGGTTAACCCTAAGAATTGGGTAATAATTTGGTCGTTGACCTAAAAATCGGTTGAATTTTTTTGGGTTTAACCTAAGAATTGGGTAAAACATAAAAGTTTAACCTAAACATTGGGTAAACATTTTGTGGTTTACCTAAGAATTGGTAAAAAAAAAGTTAACTTTTAGGGGTTATCTTAAAATTTGTTACAATTTTGGTAACTGGCTCAAGAGTTACGTGACTCAAACCTAACATTATCCGGAAAACTTTGTAAGTTAACGTGAAAATTTTGAGGTTAAATTGGTAAAAGTTAAAGGTTTAATCCTTAGAATTGGGTGAAAATCTGGGGTGTTGACCTAAAAATGGGTGAAATTTTTGGGGTTAACCTAAGACTTGCTTAAAATTAAAGGTTTAACCTAAAATTCGGGTAAAACCCTTAAATATCGTTTTCAAAATCAAAATTGTAAATAAAATAATATCTGGTTGATATTTTAGTTTAAAAAAAGAAACAAAATGTTTCTTTAGAGAGAAATACTTAACGATATTTTTGGAAGAGTAAATATAATTTGTTTAAAAACTACAGATTAACATAATTTTATCGACAGAGTAGTAACAGTTTATAAAAACACTATACTATCAAATAAAAAATATATTTTATAATTATAACAAATTTGTATTACATGTCAATAAATGTATATACAAAATACAACTACATGTATTTCTCTATTTTTTATCAGGTTTAACCTAAAGTCTACACAATTTAATATTTAGCTTATGATTTAAGCATAGATTTACATTTTCTAATTCTTTTTCGAACCAGTAATTAGAAAAATACATTATGTTTTGGGTTTCAAACTTAGATTTATTAGAAAAAAATAAGAAAGCATTTTTATGTAAGTTTGTATTCTATGTTCAGAAACTATATAAAACATAATGTGAAAATTTTGTACCAATAACTATAATATTTATTGCATTTCATCGATATTGTAATGCATATGTTTCATCATGCGATATAATATTTTCACAACACCATTTAAAAATATAGACGTTTGGTGATTTTCGTAAAAAACATATTTATATAATTTTAAAAACAATAACTTTATATACTTTTATGTTTTCCCTATTTCAGTAGTCTGTCAAAACAAAACTATTGATCAAATATTACTGGCATTTTTAAACGAGGTTGTGGATTTATAGTACAGTGTCATTCGTTGTCAAAAAATACAATGTTTCCGTTTTGATAATTTTCTAAAAATATAAGATTTCTTGAATTCCTTAAAATGCTTATGTGTTCAAACCTTTTTCAAATATATATCTGTTAAGTGTTAAATATTATAAAATTATTGCTATTACGTGCAACACCATAATATTTTACAAAACTCTTTGTTGTATAGAAAATATATATTTAGAAAAATTATTACAAATTGTGTTTTGTCTTACGGAGAGTTCCGATTGTATTTAAATAACTTAAGTTATGACTTACAGTATTATTTAAATGGATATAATTTAACACGATATGCCGTATTTTAGATATGTTGGTAATTTGATTTGGTGAATGCTGTATTTGTAAAAAGATTTTAAAAGTCTAACATTGTTTATGCATATAAATTTCGTGGTTGAGAAATATAAATTCATAAAAAAGAAATATCATACGTATTAAATAAATACATAACTATTGTAGACTTAAATTGTACAATATATTTTTTATTACACGTTGTTTTAAAGCTATTTTATTATTTAGAATAGGTATAACTTTAAAATTTCTAATCTTTCGCGTTATTCTATTTATTTATTTATTTTGTATTATTTTTCAGAATAATGTATTTTATATATAACTATGTATGATTTTCAATCTAGACTAATAAATTTATCATAGATCCTAAAAGAGAAACATTTCTTAATTTTTTTTCAAATATGTTTTTTTAAAAGAGTTGGTTAATAAACTGCTAAGACAATGTTTAATATATTGTATAATTTGAATAATTATTTTTTTTTTAGTTATGGAAGTTTATAATTTGACCAAGATAACGATTTTTCTCAATGTTAAAGTATAAGAATAATAATTATATAAACTCAGTTTTCAAAAGTAATAATATTATTAAGGGGATTTCCAACAAATTCTCTTACTTATATAGAACTTCTTCTTTTTTCTTTTTCTTCTTGCATCTATTCTTAGTTCTTAATGTTAAAACTTTAAAAATTAAACTGATAATACTTTTGCTCTTGTTAAATATGTTTAACTTCCAATTACTACTTTTAATGTCAGATGAATTATTCCTTGCCTTAATAATTTATATATTCGAAGTTGTATATTTTAATATTTACCGAATATGAATGATTTTAAAAATATCTATATACTTTATAAACTAGTGGGCATAATAAAAATCATTGGAAATGCTGCTGGAAACAATAAATTAATATACTTTTTCTCTAATATTTTTAATCTGTTCTTATTCCAAGTTATATATTTTAGAGTTGTTTGTGTAATCATTTTAGAAATACTTGTATCTTGTCAAGGAAATAATATAAATTTGTAATAAAATTTCTTTACAAATGTAATAATATACGGCAGGCCTACTTAAACTTTTATGCGCTTATATTCATATATCACTTTTCTATTTTTTTGGTACATAAAAGTAATTTTGAACAAAAACTTGTGATTGATTAAATAATACATATAAGGTCCATGATATTTAAACATATACACTAATTTACATTAATTATTTAGCACTTTTATACATTTTTTTTAAGTATCCATATTTATATTTCACTTTTCTAATTTATGGAACCTAAAAGTAATTTTGTATCCAAAACTTGTGATTAACTAAAAATAATACATATAACGTCCATGGTATTTAAACTTATTTTAGACTAATTTACATTAATTATTTAGCACTTTTATACATTTTCTTAAAGTATCCAAGCTGATGGGACTGTATTTGTCCATCAACGTGGTGAAATTAGAATTATGTATACGATTTACTTTAGAAAACAACTTTAAAAATATTTTGAATAACTTTAGTACATAATATAAAAATTTTAAGCGTTTAGATGGCATTCTATATATTTTATAAACTAGTGGGCATAGTAAAAATCATTGGAACTGCTATTGGAAACAATAAATTAAAATACTTTTAAATTTTTAAAGTATTTATTAATAAGTTTTATGTGATTTACTTTAGAAAATATTGTTTAAATATATTTCGAAAACTTTTAGTAAATAATAAATCGGGAAATAATACATATTTTAAATGGGAAATAATATTTCTTTACAAATGTAATAACACAAGTTTATTATTGTTTTAAGTTCTTAATCTTCTGTGCACTTATATTATTCATATTTCATTTTTCTCGTTTCTACTACATAAAAGTCATTTTGAAACTAAAACTTGTGATTTATTAAAAATAATTAAACAAATATATTCATTTACGTTAAATATTGTACTTTTATAAATAAAATGTTTTATTTTCTTCTACATGAAAGTCATTTTGAAACCAAAAATTTAAATTTATTAAAACTAATTAAACACATAGATTAATTTACTTTAATTAATTATCGTACACTTAAATAAATTTTTTCTTAAGTATCAAAGTGGACGGGGCTATATTTTTTCCATCAAAGTGGTGGAAATAGAAATATTTATATTTACTAATTAAGAAATCATTTTTAAATATATTTTTACAACTTTTTGTAAATAATAAATCGGGAAAATATAAAAATTTGAAATGGGGAATAATATTTCTTTACAAATGTAATAACAAAAGTTCATTATTGTTCTGTGCATTTATATTTATATTTTCTTCTACATAAAAGACATTTTGAAACCAAAACTTGAGATTTACTAAATATAAATAAACAAATCGATTCATTTACGTTGATTATTTTGCACTTTTATGCATTTTTCATTTTTATAAACTTCATTTTTCTATTTTCTTCTACATAAAAGTAATTTTGAAACCAAAACTTAAAATTTATTAAAAGTAATTAATCAAATAGATTCATTTATGTTAATTATTGTACACTTTTATAAATTCTTTTTAAGTATCCAAGTGGAGTGGTTTATATTTTTTCCATCAAAGTGGTGGAAATAGAAATATTTATGTTTACTAATTAAGAAATCAGTTTTAAATATATTTTTAAAACTTTTTGTAAATAATATTTCTTTACAAAATGTAATAACACAAGTTCATTATTGTTCTGTGCATTTATATTTCTATTTTATTCTACATAAAAGACATTTTGAAACCAAAACTTGTGATTGATTAAAAATAAATAACCAAAGAGACTAATTGACGTTAATTATTGTACACTTTTTTTACATTTTTTCATTTATATAAGTTTAATTTTTATTTCTTCTGCTACATAAAAGTCACTTTGAAACCGAAACTTGAGATTTACTAAAAATAATTAAACAAATAGATTCATTTACGTTAATTATTATACACTTTTACACATTTTTCGTATCCAAATAGACTTTTCGTATCCTGTGCACTGATTTTTCTATTTCCTTCTATATAAAATTCATTTTGAAACCAAAACATGAGATTTATTAAACAAAAATAGTTTAATTTACATTAATAATTTTACACTTTTATCCATTTTCTTACGTATCCAAATGGTTGAACTAAAATTATTTATATGTTTTAATTTATAAATCATTTTTAAATATATTTTAAAAACTTTTAATACATAATAAATCGGGAAATATAAAAATTTTAAGAGTTTAGATGGCATTCTATATATTTTATAAACTAGTGGTCGTAATAAAAATCATTGGAACTGTTGTTGGAAAAAATAAATTAATATACTTATCCTCTAATAATTTAATCTGTGTCACATATTTATAGTTATTCGTGTCATACTTTTAGAAATTAGACGATCTTAATTATAACTATCGTTGGAAAATTTCGGGTATATTCGGATATCTTCGGGAGGAGTGGGGGTCGTGGAAACTATGATCGTGGAAGTACAGTAATCTAAAATTTTACCCTATATTACTAATTTAAAGATAGATAATGTAAAATAAATTGAAATTCGTGCGTGTGTGGCGTTGAAAAATGAATCATTAGATAAAACTCTATATAATTTTAAAAATAGCGCTTTTGACTAATTTAAGTTAGATAGTGTAAAATATTTAAAAAATTGCGGGTTATAATTAATTAAAAAAATCTGTAAAATAATTAAAAAATCGCTCGTTTAAAATGACTCATTTAAAGATAACGAATAATTTAAAAATCGCGCGTAAAACCAGGATGGAAAAGTACTGAATGACTAATTTAAAGATAACGCCAACATCCGGTTAAATTTTATCGTTAGACTAATTATTATTTACATAGTTTAATCTCTTATTGACTTTGATTTGTTGACACACTGGACCAAACTCCGGTTGAACTTTGAGAGATAGACTAATTATTTACATTAATTAATATTTACTTACCTTATCTTTGTTGACACAATGGCGCCAGACTTTTATCTTTGTTGACACAAGGAGTCAAAAATTAGCATTATTTCTTATCTTTATTTACTTAATCCTTATCTTTGTTTACTTATCTTATCTTTGTTTACATAAGAAGCCAAAAATTAGCACTATTCGTTATCTATGACCTTTGGACTGTTTACTTAATCATTATCTTTGTTTACTTAATCCTTATCTTTGTTTACTTATCTTATCTTTGTTTACATATTCCTTATCTTTGTTTACTTAATCCTTATCTTTGTTTACATAAGAAGCCAAAAATTAGCGCTATTCACAGGTTGACCTTTGGACCGTGACCTTTGACCGTCGGCCCATACCCCGGTCATTACTACTTCTATGGGACAAGAAGGGTTACGCAACTTAGCTATTCTATTCATCGAGCATTCCATAGCCCGAAATTTAAACTTTGATGATGTCACTAACACTTTTGATGAACAGCCCGGAAAATTAATTTTAATAATAAACATTTTGTACTAAAACAAAAATTGTGATTTCAGTCCAGTACGCTCTTTAAATTAAACGTTACTAGAAAATCAACTAGGCCCTAATCATAACAGCGTTTTATTGGTTTTATGTACCTACTTTACGAAGTGATCTATAGTAGGCCTAATATTATAAAGAGGTAAAATTTGTTTGTTTGTTTGTATTTAGGGGGCAATCTCTGGAACTACTGAACCGATTGAAAAAATAGTTTTACTAATAAAAGCCTACAACTATCCCTGAGTAACATAAGCTATAATTCATTTTGATAAACACATTTTTTTATTTCAATCTTTGTGAATTTAGTCGGAAAAATTCTTATGTTAGGCCTTGATCAGGTAAATACCAACATGTGTATTTACATTTTTTACAGTAGCAACCAATTGAATAAAATAACAGATAAAACAGCTGTATGCTCCAATATTTCCACTAACAGCTGATTTCAATTTTTGAAGGAATTATTTGTATTTCTAACTTTTAGGTGAAGTTTTTATTGAAGTTAAGACCTGAGTCTTGATGGGTCTTTTAACCTGTATTATAACTGATGTTATAAAATATACGAACTGATTTGATTTGAACATTTAACATTATTTACTATCTTAGCTTTGAGGTTATTATTAAAGGGGAACATGCACCTTTTACAACCTCCATGTTTTTTAAATTGACGAACATTTCTTCATGTAGGTACCATTATCTCAGGAACTAATTGACACAGTGTTTTCAAATTTTGGATGCTTGTTCAGAATGATTATACTGTAAAAATCATGCAATGTAAAAGAAAAATCTTGTTTAAGTAAAAAAATGTATAACTAAATATTGCCCGTTAAAAATTAACATTTTTTTCAAATTTTAATATTTGTTTTTATAACCTTACACTGAACATAACCTAATAAAATTCAATGATTGTACTCAACTGGATCATGTAGAAAAAGTGTGCAAAATTTCAGAGGTTTAGGTATAATAGTTTTTTCACAAAGTGTACCTAAATATAAAAAACATTACTTTCGAGAAATCAAGTTTAAAAAAAATGTTGAACTGTTTACAACACTTACAATAAAATCCACTTGGGTAGTAATCAGCTGTTTCATTTTCTTAATTTTTCCTCTTGCCTAAAAGCCTTCTTTTTATTTTCTTCTTTAATCTTTTTTTTTGCCTTTTTTATCCGAGTATTGTCGATTTTTTTGGGCTAGGATCAGGACTAGGCCTTAGAGTCGGACCTGGGTCTGGTACTTGTGAAATAGTTTTAATCCGATCAAACATATTACCTCTGAATTTGTATTGAACTTTTTAATCTTACTCACATGTTACTCACATTTTAACACTTCAAAACATTTGTCTGCTATGAAATATATTTTTCCAAATGAAATTAAAACTACAAATACAATTATAACAACTAAAAATTGCATTCGATTAGGGTTGTGTTATTTTATAATTTAATACATGTCATATAATCAAAAGTGCGCTGTCGATTGTTGAAAACTGTTGACTACATACCTTGTAGATGTATTTTTAAAACAAATGTATAGTTGTTTATTGGCTTCCGAAGTACTAAGTGTTGTATATTTTCTGAAAGGGGATGAAATGTATATTTTATTAACACCAAAAATAAAAAAAATAATAAATTTGTTTGACCCCCAAAAGGTACATGCTCCCCTTTTAATCCTGCACCTTTATTATAAAGAAAACATAACATGATTATGTGTATAGAAGGTTCCAACGAGGTTGGAGTGCGGAGCACGCAGGGGTTTCCCCTAGTATCCTATAAAAATGTCCAAAATTTGATTTTCCTATCTTCACCAATTACAAAGTTACGAGAGTGTAGCCACACTTTTGAACCCATACACAGAGTGTGCCACCTAAAATGTTACAATAGCTAACTTTTGAACTATAAATATGACAGAGTACTTTGAATGGGAAACCTTCCATTCTTTTGGATGAAGTTTAAAAATAAATTTTGTGAAATGTAAAAAAATTTCCGCCATGTTCCAATATTTCGACCAACTTTGAAATTTGTTATGGAACACCCTGGATTTTATGGTTTTGTCACGTGTAAAACAATATTTTATGAATGTTTTATTCTTGGGTATTTAAGAAAATCTTCAGCCGTTTAGGAATTACAGGCACCTAAAGTTCTTAAAATTTGACGTTTGATAGGCCTACAAATAATTTGATTTTCTCCTAAAATGTTACAACAGCTAACTTTTGAATCGTTGGGGGTACAAATAAGTTTTAATGGGGAACTCGTCTTATTTTTGTAAGCTCTAAAATGACATGGAAATCGATTTGGAAAAAGTACCAAATTTCATTATACAAATTGTCAAGGAAAACTGTTTGGGGGGGGGGGGGTCAGGACCGGGGATTTGAATTTAAACCCTTTTAACACGTTCACTGCTAAGGACGCACATGTGAGCTTGACACTGAACACTATGAGAAGCGGCCGACACACATTGCATTGCACGCCAACCCCCGTATTGGGAGTATTTTCAATACACAATGCATTGCGTGATTCGCACGCCAATCTACATATTGGGAGAATTTTCAATACGAAATGCATTGCGTGCTGCGCACGTCAACCCCTGTATTGGGAGAATTTTCAATACACAGAGCATTGAGTGATTCGCACCCCAATCCCCGTATTGGGAGGATTTTCAATATATAGTACATTGCGTGCTTCGCACGCCAACCCCCGTATTGCCAGTATTTTCGATACGAAATGCATTGCGTGTTTCGCACGCCAACCCCTGTATGGGAGTATTTTCAATATACAGAGCATTGCGTGCTTCGCCAAGCCCATATGGAGTTTGGGAAAGGGCCCCATCCTATTTATTTGCCACGGGCCTCGAACGGTATAGTTACTCTACTGAGCGATGCCATGGTTAATGTAATAAAACATTACAAAGAACAGATGTATTGCTTCTTCGTAAAGTAGATAAAACATAAATGTAATAATTGCTTTTTAAACTGTTAAAGGTTGTGATCCGTCGACATGTTGGCCTACAGGTAAAAGCTAAAATTATTACACACGCGACATTCTGAAAGTTCGTTAAAACCTAATTAAATTACACGTTTTTTATCGCAGTTATTAGTAAAACTGCTCGAGCTCGTTTATCCCTGAAGCCATTGTAGGAGTTAAATGTTGGATGAAGTGAAACAATTAGAAATACATCCAAGAAAGCTTTACGCTAATTTAGCTGGAAAATAACCGCGAAATAGGCCACACAAACAGTTAATATACTGGCATCTTATTTCTGATCGAATTGCGTTTGTTTATCGCGAAGAAAGGTTTGTCGAGTTATCAGATCGATCAACAATGCCTCACCTATACAGTAGAGGCGTAATAAAACCGTGTTTACGAAACCAACGATCATTAAATTGCCGTTGTTTCTCCGCTTGGCACAGAGCTACGCGTTCCATCGGCGGTTTCAAGCTCGATAAAACGTGATAATTTAATTTGACCAAAGTAAATCTAAACGGGTCGAACTTCACGGCGAAACACCACCGGTCTCTAAATTACGTTGCCGGCTAAATTCAACACGACACAGTTTTAAAATAAAAACACGCGCTTTTATTTCTCGTTTTATTATTATTAAAATGGATCGAAAGTAGATAAATTTTGTAACTGTTCACAAATCGAGGTACAATTAACGTGTTCGGATTGGAAAAATTTTAATTTATAAAACTTTTAACCCTACAACTGTCGGACCACTCAAGTTAGACTGCTCAGATTGAGTAGTCTGTGACAACTCAACTTGTATTGAATATTTCACCCACTAAAAATCATTTAATCGCAATAAAACAAAAACCATTGGACAGAAAATTATTAAAAATTTAATTTTTGTATTTACAAATTTGTTCTAAAACGTATTTTTACATAATATGTAATCATCGTTTTAAAATTGTAGTTTTCTGAAAAGCTAATGCCAAGCGAAAAAACACAAAGAAATTTCTCAACTTTGTCACTTCTCTAAGGCTCAATATCGTTCGACAGAATTGTTTTGAAAATAATAAAAAGATACCTTTGGATACGTTAAGATTTGAACTTTCTAAAACTGCCTTCCAATCAGACGTTACTCTTATAAATTCGAAAGTATAAAGTTTTCTGTAAATCCTTGCAGCGATCGGACAGTTTTCAACCAATAAGAAATTTCATTTTGCAATCGATATATCTGTACAGTATTACAATTCGATATATTTGTATAGACATGTTTAAATCGATTTGAAGAGAAAACTTCAACGTTTCTTTTCGTGTAATGTACGACAGACTGGTTTAAATTTACTGTTACGATTTTATTCGTACAGTCGTGGGAAATACAGACTTTTGTTGAATTCAATACTCGCCGTTCTCACACTTGGGCTAGCGTTGTTCTCATGGTCTAGACACACAGGATATGTATAGGCTGGGTACGTGAGTTGTTTTATCCGTTTGATCTGTTTTTGTGGTACAAGTAAAACTAGTGAAATATGTTTGTAAAATAAGAATTTACAAGTATACAGTTCAATTCTATGATTTATTTTCTACACTTTGTTTTAATATTTCATTTTTGGGCAAAGCATATATTCCTAAATTACTATTAAAACTAGGCATAGTTTTTTGTTATCAATCTTGTAGTAGGAACATAAAAACTGGTGTTTTCAAAAAAAAAAAAAAAAATTGAAATTGATATATATTTGAACACTTCTATTTAGAACTGAATTACAAAAGTTTTGTAAATTTTGAAAAATATTACAAAAAATGTTACTACTTTTTATGTACGTCTAAAGTTGAACTTTTTCGTTTTGTTACTGATTTTTTTTTCTTGAGCTATTGTAAATTAAAAAAGTACGAAAACAGGAACTTCCAACTCGGCCGCAAATCTTCAAAAACATTTTATTTAATTAGTTCCCAAAAATCCGATTTACTGCGGTTTGTAAAAGTAAAGTTATAAAGTTTACAATAGTAGTAGCTTGACATCAAAGAGTAAAGAATTAAGAAATAAATTTAATGTCAATGTACCGAAACCAAACCTTTCAGTATTTATGAAATTCTATACATATTTAGCACCAAAGTTTTTTAATTATTTACCGGAAAATATTAAAATATGTGGAAATAAATTTAGATTTATAAGATTATTGAGGAATCATTTAACTGAAGTTAAAAACATTGATTTCATTTTTAATGTTGGTTATTGAGAGTGTAAAAGGAATGAATGAGTGATATTGAGCGTGTATGAATGAATGACAGGTTAGTAATGTAAGTTAATATGTAGTTTTTGTTTAGAATGGTATTTTTGTTAAGTTTTATTGTAAACATGTATTGCATTGCTTATGCAATGTAATCAAATGTAGAAGCCGATTTTTGAGTTAGTTATTCTAAACTCTGCTTAATTGTGATTGTTATTGTGATTGGTCCGGCTGCATTTCTCTCTGCGATTTCTCGCTTAAATAGTAATTAAATTATAAATATTTTTTTATTTTTCTTCATTTTTTATTCTAAGTTATTTTGTGTTATATTTTTGTTGTTTTGTTGCCCCTTACAGGTGTTATATACCTCGGGGATTTATTGCTTCTCATTTGGAACTAATTAGAACCTATTATATTTTGAAAAGTAAAGTATGTATACTTACATTTATTTGATAGAATATGTAGTGTGTTTAGTTTATATTTTTTTTTATACTGTTGATTTTGTAAAGAAGCGATGAATAAAACTTACTTACTTACTTACTTAGTTATCTTTTTAATCTTTTTTCAGATTTAATTGAATTAAAATCATGCTCATGGCGGTTAAACAGCTAGTGACATACTCCAACTACTGTCAGCAGATGACTTGAACGCTTGCGTATGGAATGCGGCCGCTATTGGCCAAGCCTCGGTTGTCATAGTGACGGCAGCCCCTACCACTAGTTAGTGCTGTGGTGGGAGAACTCTTTCCCTTACCCCACTGCCCCCTTGCAAGCATTCAAGTCATCTGCTGACCGTACGCAGGGTGTATTTTTCAACGGGCCACAATCGGTATCTCGACAGCGAACTTTAAATTGGGAACCTTTCATTGTTTTTCGAGAAGTTAATAAATATACGATTAAACTATTTGTAAATAGTCATTTTGAATACGGCGATCAACTTTCGAACTTCTTACGGGACACCCTTTATTTTATCATGATTTTGGACTGCACGAGTTATTTTAAGACTTTTTTGTTCCCGGTGTTTTTCGATACGACTGACCGTTTGAAAGTTAGAGTGGTATACGGTTTTTAAAACACCCTAACTGAGCGGAAGATATTTTTGTATGGAAACGTTTTTAACCTATATAAACACTAATAAAGCAATTTTTAGACAAAGAAATTACTTTTTCAAACAAAATAATAATAACAGTTTTTGATATTTTTTTAAAACCATATGGTGGCCCGTTTAAAATAGACACCCGTATAACCAACATTTCCAAATGCATCGTATAAATTAAGAATGTGTTTCGCTTTGCGTTATAAAACAAGGTTTTGTGGAAATTTACGAACACTTTTTTGCAGCTATAGCGATGGAAATATCATTCGACGAGTGAGTGAATGCGTTGATTTAATGAAAACATAATTCCCTACGGTTTATTAAAGGTATATTTCCTAAATATATGATTTAACGAGACTGTTGTAGATGGGCGCCCATGTGATATTTTCTAGGAGGGGAGGGGCTAGACCGGGGTATGGGGCTTAACACATTCACTGCTAAGGACGCACATGTGAGCTTGACACTGAACACTATGAGAAGCGGCCGACGCACAGTGCATTGCACGACAACCCATGTAGCCTATTGCTAGTATGTTCAATGCATAATGTATTGCGTGCTTCGGACGCCAACCCCCGTAATGGGAGTATTTTCAATACACAATGCATTGCATGCTTAGCACGCCAATCCCCGTATTATGAGTATTTTCAATACACAGAGCATTGCGTGCTTCGCACGCAAATCCCCGTATTGGGAGTATTTTCATTACATAGTGCATTGCAGCTTCAACTCTTATAAAAAATAAAATAAGTATATGTAAAATCAAACGGCACATAACATTTCAAACATATTTGCGTGCTAATCTCTTTAAAGAAAAATACCTGACTATAATTAATAATATACAGATTTTCCTTTCCCTGGCAGCTAAGGTGGGCGCTCATGGTTATAAACTAATAGCCTAAGAAGCGATTGTCATCAAACCCGACATTAAATTAACATCTGAAGTAAGAAAAAACCCCGTACTGCAGCCCGCCGAGTCCCACCACCCCGTTTTTTGGAAAATATTGTTATAATAAATAATCGGTAATTAATTGAGATGTTACTGCACATTTCGAATACAGATGTACATTGGTGTTCCTTTAATGAAAATTAATCGAATACAAAATCGAATGATATGATTCAAAATAAAATAAAACATTTTTTTTAAATTTAATAAAACTCGTTTGTTTTACAAAATATTTACACAAATACGAAAAGTTGCATTATTTCACTACATGTTAAAATTGGCTTTTAATATCGGACTTGAAATAGTCGGGAGGGAAATTGGCAGTTATCTGTGGGGACGCGTTAAATGTTATCTCTTGATTGTTGGATTGCCCCAGCAGTTCTATTTATACAGAAGTCGTACGGAATAATACGTTCACAAACAAATATGTCCGAAACCGTTTGTAAAAAAACTGCCAAATTGGATGTCGAAAACGATTTAGATCTTAATATTTTTTGGAGATAACCCAGTGCGTTGCGAAATATTTTGAAAAAAAAACTTTTTACGTTTTATAAACATGGTGCTTGTTACCTATGGGTGCTTTCAGATATGGGGTTTCCAAGATAACCCCGAAACATATGACTGAAACCCCATTCCCTTTCACCCATCTATTTCGAAAAGTGCTGCGTGTAAATTTGAAGGGGAAATTGTTGCGTTAGAGGTAGCCTACTCATATACTAGTCAGAAAAACAAATGTTTTCTTTGAAAATTATGAAAAATATATTTTTTCCTTTTATCTAGCGCTGAAAGTTAATACTGTATTTGAGGACCACCATTCCTATTCACCAATGCAAATTTGATTGGCGCCGTAATTATTGTGATTTGATAGATGGGTAGTTAAGTATTTTGAGTGTCGGTGTCGATGCGTTGTTATTAAGGCTCGGCAGGAGTGAAAACAATATTTCTGAACCAACCGTAGCCCTCCAAGTGGCAGAGCTGTACACTACCAGCACTATGTTTGCTAGTTTTTCATTCTTCCGCTAGCAAATAGGGTGCTGGTTCATAAAGGCGGAAAATAGAGGGTTACTGACGTAACCCTGACTGTAAACGTACTGAAATGTGCATGCGTGACAATGTATGGTAGTATGTGTTATTAAACACAGCTTTCTCTCACACATTGAACATTAACGGATATATTATTTTTCTAGTATTCCTCCGCGAGCAACAAGTTGATGTGATAACCACCAGAGTGCAGGCTAAACACTCGAGCAGGAAAACTAATTCGGCGCGTACATGCTTCCACAATAACGTGGATTTTGTAGTCGTAAATTATCAAAAACGATTGAAATTACTTTTATTTGAAAGGTAATTCAACTTCGAATGTGGTGATCTTTTTACATGTTTGATATTTGCGTTACAGAATAAGGAAAAAATCGCAAACATTTTGAGTTAAGTCAAAGAAGGAATTTAGTCAAAAGCAAATTTTAAAAACTAAAAGTAACCACATTCGGACGGCCCTAACCTTTAAAATGACACATTCAGAATAATTTTCTAATCATTATTACTCCAGTAATCTTATTACCCGTTTAACATCGCTCTTATGGGAGTTGAAATTCAAGATGGTGGCTGGGTCTGCCGAACCTTAAAATCATTGTACAATTAGAAACATTGTATTCACGAAACAAAACATTCTATTTACGAAAGTTAAAACCAATTAAGTTGCTAAGACCAAATAAAAAAAACTTAAAATATTAAGTAAATACAGTTTTAATAGATGGAACACAAGCGTTTAGTACCCATTACAATTCGGGAGAGAATAACAATATCAATAAATTAATTATTACAAATATAGTACTCGGTGGAAGAGTGTGTGCATCATGATACTATTTTGTAATAGATGTGATCTCTTTTCTTTTTTTGCTATGTGTTTGTCTTATTAAATTATTATCTTAATAACTTATTCTTACAGATGTTTTATTTTTTACATGTTGTGTATTTATGTTGATTTTTGTTCATTTTTCTTCTTGTTTTTTAATTGTATTTTGTGAGTATTGATCAAATGTGTTGTTTTATACTTGATTTATGCGACTTGTTTTATACAAATATTTTTGTCAACAAAACCAATAAGAAATAAATAAACACGTATCCAGTTAAATTAATTTGTTTTATTATACCTTCAATTTCGACTTCTGTCTCACGATCGAACAGTTAAAGATGAGAATTTAATTCTCGAAATTAGGTTTTTAAATCAAATGTTTGAATTTGACAGTATGAATTTCATTTATAGACAAGGTCAATCAACTCCTATAAAAGCGAGTGTACGTCCATAAATACATACGTAGCCTACTTACGTGAGTAACATATAATATAACAACTGATTTCACCCATCATCTGTAATACTTAAACAAACCCTGTGTAGATTATAGTTTGGGGTTATGGTTACAACTTAAATCAATAATATAATGTCTTGTGTAGTTGATTTTCTTTAATATGAGTTATAGAACTAATGTATGCTATAATATACGTTATAACATTTGCTTTGAGGTTTATAACTGTATATAAATACAACCTTTTACCATCATTTGTTTATACAAATTTAAAGAAGAGATACCTATTCATTTGTCTTCGGAAACATTCGTACATCTTCGTATAACATATAAACATATTCCATTTTTAATTTCTTCACTATAATATTAATAACTTCTAAATAATTTCATCTATCAATATGAAATAAAAATCAATTAAAAGATATTATTTTTATCTTTCTTTAAATATATAATAATGTATGTAAATAAAAATGTTTAACAAATAGGCCTACAGTTTTATAATCCTTATTATTGTATACATTTACCAAGTTAAAAATCCCCGTCAGTATAGTTAGGTAGGCCTAGATAAGTAGGCCTTAATGTTCTTTTTGAATAGTTTGTTTTTTAAATGGTGTATTTTTGATGTGCACCTAATTAGTTAGCCTGTGATTTTTCACTGGGGCTTACTAGTTTTTTAATATTTACAAAACACTGTTAGTCGTGTTTTCCTCGAGAAAATGATACAAACATATACAGAACAAATTTCAAGTACGGTACTTAGGTTGTTTCTTAAATTGGTATGAGTTAATAATCTCGATCTACCGGGTCAAAATCCTGTTCTTCAAAAGTCAAAATACATAGACTACTAATAATGAACTAACCCTTCGAGTAAACGCACTGTGTTGTTAAAAACAAATAGTCATCACCCGACACTCGACAGCAAACAGTAGTCGACTATCTAGTCGACTATCTATTAGACCTCATCTGGGATACCTTTCCCGGGATCTTAATGTGTGAAAACTCCACCAACAATACTGAACTGAGAACATTAAGCAAGTGATGGGTTTATCAGTATCCAGCTCATTTACTGCATCGCACATTAAACCAATAACAGAGTTCGCATCACAATGGGCGACTTGACACCCAATTTCCCCATTTCACTCCTCAATTCACACCACTATCTGTTGCAAAGCTCGTTTCCTGTTGGCTGACACTACAACCGTTATAAACGCAACTGTCCGAATGATAAAACAGGATATTAACTTTCTGAATGCCGTACACCATCAATTACAGGGGGATAATTCGGATTAACAAGTGTTTACGAGTTATCAATAAACCTTTTTTTACAAAATACGATAGTCATTCTAAATTTGGTTTATTAAAAATCATGTAAGCTTTACACGTTTAATTTATATATATTCAGGGGCGCAGTAAGAATTTGTTTGGGGATAAGTTATAAGTAGAAAAATATATGAGTCATTACATATTGGAGTACACTCAGTTGAAACGTTTTTAATGAGTGATTGCTGATAATTATTAATTAAATTATTTCATAACAGATCAATAGATTAATTAGAAATAATATTAACCTATTAATGCAGTAAAAACAGTTTGATTAATAACCAAGTATCATAATGAATTGTTTCAAACACAAATAAAATTACAGTTAAAGAACAAATGTTCGACTCTTTTCACCAAATATATTGATAACGTCCTCTGCCGTTATGTCAATTTCTCTGTGAATACTCAAAAGACCTAGATCATTCAGCCGATCTTCTCCGGTTACATTTTTCTGGCATTTTTTTAAACGTCTCAGAATTGAGAAACTGCTCTCGTTACTGGCAATGATCACAGCTAAGGTGGCTCCGATCTTCAAAAATGTATACTCGTTTGGAAAAAGTGCCTCGTCTCAAAAATTTTACTCATCAATTAATGTGTCCGAGTGCTTTTCTGCCGCAATCCAGCGTTGTCTCCTCAATAATACTTCTTTTTCAGAGATCCAATTGAAGTTGTACATCTTGACCATCGTTGTAATATTCATTCAGCTGATTCTAAAATTATGTTCCTGATCTCTTCACCGTCTTTAGGAGCATATTCGATGCCGAGTTTGATTAATTTCTCGGCTATAATATTTTCAATTATTCAATGGCACTTAGTATTTACTATATTTTGTGAGGGAAAAGTAAATAGGATGATTGAAGTGGATCTCAGGAAATACATCCGCGCGCGCCGCTCGTCCGCATTGAATTCGTCATATTAGTACGGGGTACGTGAGCACGCGCGCCGCTCATGACGATCTCACTCCTGACGGCGTTTTCAACGAACACTTCGATGTTCAGCTTGGCTCGTCCAGAGTGTGAGTAAAAGAAAGGAGCAGGCACGAATACGTAAGACAATATAAACTGAACTGGGCAGGCTGCGCGTTCGCGGCACTGCTTTGTTGTCTAGACGCGCTCGTACAAGCGCACCGATCTTAAGGTAGCAACGTATTTAATACGTTTTGTCAATTGGACGTGTAATCGATGGTGGGGCGTACGAATTCTCATTGTGCTCCAAAAGCAAAGAAAAACTATTACTATATCTGATCTGCTCAAAAGATATTCACAACTTGTGTTGCATTTTTAACTTCCCGCTACCAATAAAGGGAAGTTATTGATTTCGGTCCGATTTTCGAAAGTCGAGTTTTCATTAAATCTCTACGTTTTGAGGTCCCAGGAAGCCATTCTGACTATTCCTGAGGTGTCCGACCGTGTGTGTGTGTGTGTGTGGGGGGGTGTGCGTGTGTGTGTATGTGTGTGTGTGTGTGGATGTATGTGTGTAAATAAATTTTTGTCGTACAGTTTCTCAAAAACGAATCAACCGATTGAATTCTACGACATGTCATTCGAAAGGGTGTATCAAAACTTAGATCTGATTAGATTTGAGAGTTAATCCATCGAGCCAATCCGAAGAAATTTAAAAAAATAACCTAAATTTTTTTTGGAATTTTTATGTTTTTTAAAAATAACTTTAAAGCGTGCGAAAAAATCATAATAAAACCATGTATACATTTTTTGTGCTTAAAAAACTGCGTCGACTGCTTTTTTGAAAATGAAAATCGGACGACGCATTCAAAAGTTATCGTTGTTTAAAAATTCACAAATTTTCGTTTTTTGGTATTTTTTGGTATTTTTTTAACATATCTTCCAGATTTCTCAACCAATCAATATAAACCTGTACATTTTCTTTTTGTGCTTTAAAAACTGCGAAGAATGCTTTTTTAAAAATGAAAATCGAACGACGCATTCAAAAGTTATCGTTGTTTAAAAATTCACAAATTTTCGTTTTTTGGTATTTTAACAAAAAAACTCATTTTAAGCGTTTAAAATTCAAACTAAGCGGGAAGTTCTAGGGTTGGCCTGCACGGTCAACCAATTTCCAGATTTTTTTAAATGATATTGGTAAACATGAATATGTGCCATGTCAACATTTTCAGGGGGTTTTTGTACCCCCCCCCCCCCCCCCACTACGCCCCCGTATATATTGCTACAAACGAAATTTTATATAAACGATTGTACATATTAAAACACTTTGACTGCCAATACTTAGTTAAATCCTTGATCAGAGTTAAATTGTTTCTAAAAACGTGGCCTGTACTAGTTTATCACTTTGATACACAGTAGGTTTTTCTACAGGCCATGTGTATTTTATTGATAACCATAAGTTTTGTCATGTTTTGAGACCTGTGTATAGTTTACGTGCACAATATATATTATGTAGCATTTCTTGCCATTTAGCCATGGCCTGTAGGATTGAAGGCCTACAAATATTTTTATTTAGTAGGCTATGGCCTGTACACAAGATTCTCTCTATGTATCAAAGTTATACACATGGCTTAGCCTGAAAGTTTTTTTGTGCATCAATTTGATACACATGGCAGTGAAAGTATTTCATTCTTTACGAGCGCCAACTATTACTGTCTGTCGATAACATGATATTTAGCTGCTTTTGTGAAATGAAAATATTATGTTTTTGTGTTTATTATTATTATTTTGTTGTTATTGGTACCCGTAAAAAATAATGTATGTGAAATGTATTATATATATAGATATACACAGGGTGAATATTTGTACCCAGGTTTTTCGCCTTTAAACCCCCCCAAAAAAAAAAAAAAAAAAACACAGGGTGAATCCAGACCACCCGTGCGAAATGTATAGCGATTGAACCAATTAATGAGCTACAGCCTTCGTTTTAGCTTAAACTCCCCTATTTCCACACTAGAGAATACAGTAAACATTTTTCCAAATCTCAAAAATGCCCTAAAAGTGCTTTTGGGGGGAGGGGTCATTTTTTGGAAAATGTTCAAATATAGATAGATAGATAGATAGATATAGCCTTTATTTCTGGGCGAAGTTAGGACCATCAGGTCCTCTCTTCCACTTAACCCATGTACATTCGGTAAACAAAAACAAGAACAATAAAACTTAAGCCTAATACAAAACAAATAATATTGATTTAACTAAAGACAAAAGAACTTTGCATCAAACAAAAATACATACTAATTTGGATAATAATATTAAAAATAAGAAATAAAATCCTTAACTAATAAAGATTACTAAAAATATAACCTAATTATAAACATTTAAATATATACATATATAACAACATATAAGAATTTAAATATATTTATTAACAAGAAAATACATTCACACTCACATTCATACATATCATACAATTTAAATAAACGAATTCCTTTCCTACACACCCCGAGCGAAGATCAGTCCACGTCCAAACCATTTAAGAAATGCAGTTTTAGTGATTTTGAAAATTGAGCACGGCTATGTATGGTTTTAAGGGGATCTGGTAACGAATTCCACAAGCGACATGCCGTTACGGTAAAAGATTTATTATACATTACAGTTCTGTGCTTGGGAATTATTAGCATTGTCGACCCCTTTCTTGTACTTTTTGTACTTATATCTGAGGCAAATACAAACTTATTTGCCAAGTAAGTCGGCACTCTAGTCTGTAGGACAGCATGCAATGTAGTTAAAATATGAAAAGATCTAAATTCATCAAGTTTTAAAAGATGTAATTGTTTATAATATGGACTGACATGATCATCACGTTTTAGATCAAAAATAAATCGTATACAATAATTTTGAGCGCGTTGGAGTTTATTAGCCAATTCCACAGTCATGTCACTTACTACAGTGTCACAAATATAAAGGTAGGTCGAGTGATACCTCATTTCAAAGGTCTCTGTTCACTGATGATTTTGGGAAAAAAGTTTCAACTTATCTTACTGCGTATGTTCAGGGTGTCCAAAAGTAGTGTTTTGCAGTTAGTTTTACTGTTAGCACACATAACATAGCCTACATAAAAAAAAATTTATCCTAGATTGTCGAGAAGATACCCTTTCCAAAAATGTACTTTAGCTCCATTACTAAAAAATTTTAAAATTTTAAAATTACATACAGTTTGGAAAAAAAATTGATTTAAACTCAAAAACTCCAAATAGTAACGTTAGTCGCGAAGCCATCATTGAGAAGATCTTTCAAAAACAAACAATCTTTTGTATTTCAAGTTTGACTTTATTTTTAACCGTTTCAAAATGGCGCCTCTGCTTTATATTCTGAAACAAATTTAAATTCTCGTACATTTAAAATACTATACGAGGTTATTACAAAAATCACCTTCGTACAGAAATGATAAATATTTTAAAACATTTACAGCATAACAATATGATTACATTTATATTGTTTATATAAAGGGTGGGTCAAAAGTACGGATACACCCTGTTCAATTTTAAATGGATAAAGGTAGACAAATAAAACTCAGGACACCTGTCTAGGAAATAAAAGTGAACTTTTTAGAACTTTGCCCATTTTCCCAATATAGGATTTTTGGGGGACAGCTCAAAATTGTTAAATGTAGAGAGATCCATTAAGTGACACCTCATTTTAAAGGTCTTGATTAAAGAAGAAGAAGAGTGGAAACTAGAGCTTTCTATCTCAACCCAGTACAAAATGGCAGCTCATTGAAATTAAGTAGAACTTCATTGAGGCAAAAGATGAACATACACATTCAGGTGTTAAATAACCCCAATAGACAACCACTTTTCTTACATTTACCTTTTATTGTAAACATTTACTAGATAAAAATCCCCTCAGCATAGTTGGGCGGGCTTGGATAAAGTTTGTTGTTTCAAATAGTGTTTTTTATAAATTATGTATTTCTGATGTGTAGGCCTATCTAATTAATCTGTCTGTGATTTTTTCACCGGGTCTTACTAGTAGTAATTTATAGTTTTACGGCTACACAAATAATAATTGTATTCGACCTCGAGTATATTTATAAAAAAAAATATTTAACGATTCTATAAAGTGAGAGGGGAGAGCCTCGTAACACATCACTTCTTGTCTCTCCTAACCTAAAAACATATTTCCTAGCCTCGGAATCGTTTGTGATGCCAGACACGATACCCAGAAGAGGCCAGTATCGTCTCGCAAGGCCGTAGCCAGGGGGAGGGTTGCTTAGAGGGTCAACCCCCCCCCCCCCCGAAATTTAGCAGTAAAAATTAATACTAGGTTTAAAAAGTGCAAGTTAAATTATAAAATAGACAACACAACAGAGGATCCAACAATATATTTTACCTCGTTGTGCATTGCATGCATACTGATATTTAGATTTGCTTCATTAAACTACAACGTACAATACACATGGATGCAGTAGGTTACAGCCTTACTCTCTTGCGAGTTGTGAGATTGATCCAATCTATTAAATAAGAAAACTATGAAGGTTCAACAAAAATACTTTACTCTAACAAAACAAAATCATTCATCATGCTTACATCCTATAATATTTATTTTACGAGGGTAACCATATCAAAATTTTAAAAAATAAGCATGGGAATTGGTGTTTAACACGTTCACTGCTACGAAAATTTCGTATTTCCTATGCTAGGAGCTGACCTTTTATTTTTTATATTTATAGCCGAAATGATTAGAAATTACTGTATTTTTTATTTTTGAACCTTTCTACGTAATAATCACTAATATTTTAAAGCGGACGCACATGTACGCCCATAGCACTTAGGCCTAAAAATGGCGTGCGAAGCACGCAATGCTCTGTGTATTGAAAATTTCCCCAATATGGAGGTGGGCGTGCGAAGCACGCAATGCTATGTGTATTGAAAATTCTCCCAATAAGGGGGTTGGCGTGGGAAGTACGCAATGCACTGCGCGTCGGCCGCTTCTCATAGTGTTCAGTGTCAAGCTCACATGTGCGTCCTTAGCAGTGAACGTGCTAGAAGACTTTAAATTCAAATTCTTGGTCCTTACCTGCCCCCCCCCCCCCCCCCCGAAAAGTTTTCCTGGTTCCGGCCTTATCGTCTCGTGAACCTGCCAATGAGAGTACGCAAATATAATATTTTAAATAGTCCTAACAATTAACAAAGATTGACGCTTGCAATGCTATAACACACGTTCTTCGGATGTAGTAGCGATAAACTCGTAATCAAATAAATTAATGAACCTTTAAATACACACCTGCACACTATTGCACTGTAACCGTACGTATAAATAAAAACAATATTTCAAATCCAACTTAGATTATACATGAAAACAAAAAAAAATATAATGCATCAAAAAACAAAAGAAGAATACTTTTTCAACTTACTGATAACATTAACAATACTTACTTATAAAATAAATTATACATACAAAATACTACACACAATTTACAACAATAAAATTAACAGTATTATAACAGTGGACAAATTTAGGGGTCTCCTAGGCATACGCCAGTTTTCGTTGCACCATTGAAAAATATAGCTATAATATTAACATTACTATCGCAGCAGTCCCTCGATTTACCGTAATTGTTTTTTAACGGTATATTGTTCATTACAAAATGTTTAATGATCATCGCAAGTATTCTTAAACAGTTTTTATTATAAATATACATATATATACTAGCTGAATATCCGTGCTTCGCTACTGGGAATTTGTTTTGCGTCACTATGTTACATAATTTGTAATATTTTTCTCTCAACTTAAAAATACTTTCATGCAATAATTCGTTTTCGTGAAATAAAAGATGAAAGAAAATGAGAGAAAAATATTACAATGATGTAACATGGTGATGCAAAAAGTTAAATCCCCGTAGCGAAGCATGGGTACTCAGCTAGTAAAAATATATTTACAACAAAGCTCAGTCCACTTGTTAACCCTATAGTAGTGGAGTAAACTGGAGTGCCCATCCTTGCGTACGGACGGATAAAATTGAAAACCTCCTTCTATGAAGTCGCGTACAATTATTAGCCTAATTCAAATTATTTTGCGGTTCGACTGCCCAAAGTCAAACCTACTTCAAAATTTTACTATAAATGCAATTAGTTTTACTGTAGTATATCCCAAACTGTTGGTAACGTAGGCCTATATAAAATCTTGTATTGCAAGCATCAGTGAGAAGTTTGTCGAATCGTATAATGTACGGTAAAGCAGCAAAACAATACAGTGTTTGTAGTAAACTACTCTTTTAATTAACAACACAAAATATCTCAATCTTCGTTTTAAAAACATGAAATACATCGCATATGCCTATTAACACGTTCTCTGCTAAGGACGCACGTGTGAGCTTGACACTCTGAGAAACGGCCGTCACACAGTGCATTGCGCGCCAACCCCCGTATTTGGAGTACTTTCAATATACAATGCATTGCGTGCTTCGCACGCCAACCCCCGTATTGGCAGAATTTTCAATACACAGATCATTGCAGCTCATGCTTGAACTCTTGTAGAAAATAAAATAAGTATATGTAAAATCAAACGGCACATAACATTTTAAAAGGAATGAATTATGTAGGAACTGAAAAATATATTTATTGTATAGTGAATAAATATTTTGTCATTATTATATATTACTAGCTGAATACCCTTGCTTCGCTACTGAGAATTTGTTTTGCATCACTGTGTTACATAATGTGTGATATTTTCCCTTATCTTTTATTGCACGAAAGTGAATTTTATTATCACATCATATTTTCAATTAATTAGATATGTATTGTTCACTGGCGGCCCGTCAATTGTCTTTGTCATGGTATTTAAACTGAATAAATTAAATCAATTTAAAATTAAAGAATTCAGATTGAATAGCATCTTCTTTTTCAACCGCTAAATCTACAGACTGGTAAATCACAGTTTTACCTGGATTTTGCAGACCACCCAGATACGTCTTTATGCGAATCCATAGATCTGGATAGTTTTAATCAGCTTACGTCTTTAAATATTTTCTTAAAATTAATTAATGAGTTACATATTTCTGCTCTCTTGCTTTAAGGAAAGAATACCAATTAATATTTATTGTTTTTAGTGGTTGCTATTACATTTTTACCCTTTAGCAGAACGTAACAAAATGTAAAATTGGTTTATTTTTATATGTATCTTGTAAGAAATAAATGTACAAAACTTCAGCTCTCTAGCTTTAAGGAAAGTATACAAATTAATATATATTTAGGGGTTTTTACTATTTCCACCCTTTAGCAGAACGTGACAAAATGTAAAACTAGTTTATATTTTATATGTATTTTGTAAGAAATAAATTGACAAATTATCATCCCCTAGCTTTAAGGAAAGTATAGAAATTAATATTTATTGTTTTAGGGGTTGTTACTACATTTCTACCCCTTAGCAGAACGTGACAAAATGTAAAACTGGGTTATTTTTTTATGTATCTTGAAATAAATAAATGTACAAAACTTTAGCTTTCTAGCTTTAAGGAAAGTATAACAAACAATATTTATTGGTTTAGGGGTTGTTTCAACCCTTCAAAACCAAATATTTTAAAATCCGTTCTTAGTGCGCCTCTAGCGCGTATGAGGAATATGTGTACCAAATTTCACTTTCCTAGGCGGCGTCAAATTAATATTTATAGTGTTAGGAGCTGTTACTACATTTTCACCCCTTAGCAGAACGTGACAAAATATAAAGCTGGATTATATTTTATATGTATCTTGTAAGACATAAGTGAACAAAATTTCAGCTCTCTAGCTTTAAGGAAAAAATAAAAATTAATATTTATTGTTTTAGGGGATGTTACTAGCAACCCTTATCACCTAGGGGTATAAAAATAGCCTACGACCTATTCTCAGACCTGCCAAATATACGCAAAAAAAATCATAAAAATCGGTGAAGCCGTTTCGGAGGAGTTCGATAACAAACACTGTGGCACGAGATTTTTATATATATATATATATATATATAGATATATAATTTGCCATATTTAGGGGGGGAGGCCACCATATGGTCTAAGTATGGTGTTATAAAGACATTTTTAATGAACGAGCGATGCGATGAAAATGGTTCTATTAAGAGACACGAGATTAAATAAAACGTAAAGTTAACATACAGTTGATTATAAGCAGAGTCACGTACAAGCTAATACATTTTCTTTTAGTAGATGGCTACATTCGGAATTGTTAAAGCGATTACTCTTATAACAGAGAGAGGGCAAAGAAGATTTTGTAGGAAAGAGAACAATTTCGGAAGCTGTGGTAAAGCGGAAGGGTTTAGTACAACTAAAGACTTGTTTAATTAAAAGGAATTAAGGTTCAGAGAATGTTGAAGTATTTTCTATTGGTCTACCCGGAAAAAGTGTCTCGTCTTCTCATCTGAGTTATAAACAATATACCGTAATGTAGTGCGGTTGAGGTTTAGGCTACAAAGACAATCATGTAGTCGGAGTTGACAAAGTAATAGTCCTAGGCCTGCTGGAAACCGCAAGGGTATTTGCGGCAAGACAGCTAATCCTATCAAATGCAGAAGGCATGCACGGTTAGTGTTTAGAAATATTTTCTTCTGATTTAAAACATTAATTTATGTAGTTATTATTTATTTTATTTTACTTATTTATTCTTTTTATATGGTTTTTAAGCTCAATAAACAGAACCGCGAAAGGATAAGAAAGTTTGATCGCAAGAAGACAGACAGTCCCAGAGCGATGAAAGAAGGGGAGCTCTCCTAAAATTCAGAAACATTACAAACTAAAAACAACAAACGAAACACACAGCCCCAGACAATATCAACATCGGTATTACAAGACGAACAACATAATTTTGAACCAGCAAAAAGAAAGTGGAAGACAATATAAAAAACAGATTCAACTATTCTCCAACCAAAAGAAATGTCTTAGGTTTCATTTGAAATCCCTGTAGTACACAGTTTTATTAAAAGTCCTTCGGCAAATCATTAAATATCTTCGAGTTCTTGCCTGAGATTTATTTTTAAATTTTGGTACAACGTAATATCTACGCTTGCAGGGATAAGGGTTTCATGATTTTGAAATTTCTTTTAAAGCAGTGATGTATAAGGTACCTTTTTAATTTTAATTTTAGGTAGAATATTTTAGTAGAAATATTTTGCTTTCATTGTTACTCTAATGCTTTTTTAATGTTAATGCTTAATTTATTTTTGTACTAGTGGACCTGGCAATGCTTTGCTATTGCTTGATTTAAATTTAATGGTGGTTATCCCATTTCAGCCCTTTGCTTTAAGTAATCCAATTGCAAATGTTATTGTATATCAATTAAGAATAACATTAAATAATTTTATATTTATAGTTAGTAGGAATTTAGGGCAATGTATTTTTATTGTATATGGATTGACGGAACATTTAAATCTTTTTGTTGTAGTGATATTCACTTCAAAAATCCTTGTAATAGGCCTTACTCATATGTGTAAATTGTGAAATGTTTGTAAAATTGCTTGAGTAGTTTTTGAGAATATAGAAAAAGTAAGTGGTTATTATTTAATTTTAAGGGTAGCTATCCCATTTCATCTCTTTGACTTAAGTAATCAAATTGCAAATAGTTTTGTATATCCATTAAAAATGATATTATGCCTACATAATTTTAGCTTTATAGCTTTTAGGAAGTTAGTTCAATTTATATTTTTTGCTTAGGGGTAGCAACCCCATTTCAACCCCTTCCAATTGTGAATTCAAACCATCCAGGGACCCACTCAAACACATACACAAAATTTCATCAAATTTTGTCCAGCCGTTTAGGAGGAGTTCAGTTACGTACAGAAGAATTATAAATATAAAGATAAAGATAAAAACGTTATATTTTAGTTTTATTCAGATTGTTTGTTTAGTTTTAAATACAATGATGTTTAAACTAATGTAATGTTTGTTGGTATGTTGAATCACTTTGTACATCCGTGTTAATTCGGGATGTAAAAAAGTGGTTCAAATAGAATTTGTAATTTAAAATTTATAGGCCTAATTAGTATACTATACTGTTTAGTATTTAAATATACAATTGTATATCAAAATAAAAGTAAAAATGTGATCTTT
>JAGFPH010000525.1:245747-256376 GCA_018207615.1 Philaenus spumarius
ATACTAGGAATAAAAACAAAATAAATGCTCCTCAGTTTCGACTAATTAAATCAGTTAGGAACTATATATTTAATTATGTCAATTTTTATAACTTGCCTGTGGCTGCTCTAGTTGCAACATTCAAAAACATTTGATCAGGTGATTTTTAAATGGCTTGTTGAACACCCATATTACTTTTTAAATTACTTACGGAAGAGTTAAAATACTTGAATTTTGATTAGACATACTCTAGTAATGTAAATTCGTGTTTTTATTGTTAGGTAAATATTTATTATTATTATGTTCAGTATTGTTAAAATACTTTTGTTAATTTATGTATTTTTGTCATAAGTTTTTAATGTTCCAACTTTTAATTGAATATAACTTTCTGACTATGTACTGTATTTCCAAAAACGTTTGGTAAATGACAAATAAACATTATGATTGTGATTATTTAATTTCATTATACTAAAACCTATGAATCAGACACTTAGCCAGGGGGTGGGCTTGCTGGGCTGCATCCCACCCCGAAATTTTCTGATACAACAATTTTTTTTTATTAGTATTATAAAATTGCATTGATATAGATGTACAGTACAAATAACTTGAACTGTAGTGTAATTTTGTAATATGACGGCCTCTTTATTAAGTTTTCTGTTTTTATTTTTGACATGTAATGCACTTAACGAATTAGTAGAATACATTTATTGTAATTACGCTACCACCAGAATTGTATTTCAGAACAGTTATGTATTGAACAGAATTGTATTGTTTTGGTCCAGAACAGTTATGTACACTTTGAAAAAACAAATTCACTGACTGCTTTTAGACATATATATTGTTGTATTATCATTTTTACTTTCTCACTATACTATGGTCTATAGTATACTATACTATACTATAGAGAAAGTATAGTGATCGCAAAAAATTCGATGTTGAGTTTTTGTGGAAATATCCGTTTTGGGACCCCCTGAGTCCAAAAAAGTGGTTTTTACAAAATGTCTGTCTGTATGTATACAAAGCTAGAGAGAAAACTATTCGATCGATATCGAACAAATTTGCACCAAACATGTCAATTAGGCCTGTATAGATGCACGAAAATAGGTTTTGAACATTTTTGTTAAAACCCCCTTTTTGGCCAAAAAAACCCCAAAAAAAACTGTTATTTTTTTAAAATAAAAACGGCTCTAACGATTTTGATAAAATTTGGCTTATTTGTAGCCCTTAATGTAGCCTACCATATATGAAAAAAACCGCATCTTTCTAAATATTCTGGTTTAGCTAATAATAATAACTGATTTTGGGGGTTTTTTCCCCAAAAAGGGGGTTGTTTTTCAAAAAATTTCAAAACCTCTTTTCGTGCATCTATACAGGCCCAAACAAAAATCCTATCTACGGCCCTTTTATGAATACAGTATATCCATTTTTGGCAAAGTATGGTGGGAATGAAGTATCAGCAGGGCTTTTGTGTTTTAACGTTGGTGTATTTTACATATTTTTTAAAGATCTTGCGTTTTAACAAATTTTAAGTCGTTTCACTAATAGTACCGCTTAACTTTCTGTTACATAAAGTAAACTTACGTTTCTTTTATTTATTATTTTCTGAATTATATAATTCATCAATAAATATACAAATAATTAACACTCGATAAATAGCCTCTAAAACTATGATGAATGTGATTCGATCAACGCGTGTTAAAGAAAGACGATAAGATGGCCCCAACACCGACTCTTACACCCTCTCAAACACACTCACACTCCCATAACAAGTGAGTTCCAATTCGAATGGAAACCGAGCATCGTGCCACATGTGAATGACACTTCCGGATTTTTGTGTCTACATCTGTTTTAAAGCATTTACTAGTTCGCTTCAGGACTTTTGGAAACCATTAGTCGTATCAGACCCTTTATTAATTTACTATTTGGAAATTCAGCTCACCAAGTTCTAACCATAGAATCACTCGATAAATAGAAATAGTCATACTTCGTATTGATACATTTTACTTTTCCTTTGGTAAATCGGAGATCTGTGCCTGTGAAGATGTGAAAGAGGATGTCGAGCTTCATCGAATCAAACGAGTTGTTGAACCATTTGGTAAATTGAGAAGATGATCCATGTTTTGTTTATAAAGTGTTAGTTTATTATTAAAAACAACTGCTTGAAATGTTAACTGTCTATTTATGTTGTTTGATAAATTGAGTTTTTCTAATAAAAGGGTTTTTTTGTTTATGAAAATCTGTAAAAATTAATTCCTTTATAGTTTTGTGAGTTGAGAGTAGTAAAAAAAAATTGTTAGTGTCCCAAGTATAATTAAAGGGGTTCTAACAAGGGATAGCGGGCAAAACATACACTGCCCCAAGTTAGGAAAGGTATCTCCTAACTTGGGACACCAACAATTTATGTTTTAAATTTACTTTGTGAAAGATATATTGAAAATTGTATTACTAATTCAAAAAGTACTAAGGTATACCGGAGTTTTTATATTATTTTCTTTCACCCCATCTATTTAAAAAAAATATGTCTATTGGAGTCTAAAGCCTCGTCCATACTTGCAGATTTGTATCCGGAAACATTGTATGCAGACTGTATCCAAGATGTAACTCTTGTTTCTCTTTGTATGTCGAATGTTTACAGATTGTTTGCAGACAGTATGTAGACAAAGATACCACATCCTGATTGTTGTTGTTGTCTACATACAGTATGAAGAAAGTTTGCATCAAGGCCGGGGGGGGGGGGGGGGGGGGGGGGGAAAACCCAAAAATTTGCAGTAATAATTAATACTAGGTTTAAAAATTGCAAGTTGAATTATAAAATAGACAACACAACAGAGGATCCAACAACATATTTTACATGATTGTGCATTGCATGCATACCAATATTTAGATTTGCTTAATTAAACTACAACGTACAATACGCATGGATGCAATAGGTTAGAGCCTTACTCTCTTGTGAGTTGTGAGTTTGATCTGATCTATTAAATAAGAAAACTATGAAGGTTCAACAAAAATACTTCAACAAAACAAAATCATTTATCGTCCTTACATCCTATAATATTTTACATGGGTAACTATAGGCTACCAATGTATTAAAAATAAGCATGGAAATTGGGGTGGGCGTTGCGATACACGCAATGCACTGTGTATTGAAAATTCTCCCAATATGGGGGTTGGTTCTCCCCATTCTCGTAAAATTCTCCTAATACGCAATGCTTCGCACACCAACCCCCGTATTAGGAGCATTTTCAATACACAATACATTGCGTGTTTTGTTAGAGTAAAGTATTTTTGTTGAACCTTCATAGTTTTCTTATTTAATAGGTCAGATCAAGCTCACAAGAGAGTAAGGTTGTAACCTACTGCATCCACGTATATTGTACGTTGTAGTTTAACCAAGTAAATCTAAATTTCAATATGCATGCAACGCACAGTGATGTAAAATTCAGTATGTTGTTGGATCCTCTGTTGTGTTGTCTATTTTATAATTTAATTTGCACTTTTTAAATCTAATATTATTTTTTACTACTAAATTTCGGGATTTCGTGGGGGTGACCCCCTAACCCCTACCCACTGGCTACGGCCTTGATCTGGTTTCGAAGGCTGTATGCAGACTGTATCCAGACACGAAAAACAGTCTGCATACAATCGGCATACGGTCTGCAAACAGTCTACATACATAGTCTCCAAGTGTGGATGGACGAGGCATACAAGTGAAACTGTCCCAAGTACGGGCACTATACGTAACCTTTTACACTTTCCTACCATCTTCAAAAATTCTAAAACTTCCTGAGTTACATTAACGTATCATGACATTTAGTTCGTAATAAATGTAGCGATTCGATTCAAGACATAAGTAGCCGAGTTATCCGTTTTGCTTCCATCGATTGTAACTTATCTAGTGAATTTATATTATCAACTTCGATATTATCAACTTGACCGTGTTTCCTTTTTGGGAGTGAAGAGGATATGCACTTTCAAAAACTGAAATTTATCGAGTTAACCTAAGGTTCGGTGTTAATCAATGTGTATCAATTGTCACTTTCGTATTTCTAGGTGAAGTTGAAAATATCGTCTGCCAGTGGGCGGCCACGTTAAGTTTTATAACGCCGGATTAACGAATTTACATATTTTACGAATTTAAAGCGCAGTGTAATTAATTAATTATAAATATTTATGAAGTTTATTTTGATTCGGTGCGACGATTTATCAGAGCGGCTACTAACAACGGGACAAAAGCATTTCTTTGCAACGCCGTTACCATTAAACGTTTGTAAGACGAATGAATCCTCTATCAATGGTCGCCGGACACAATACCCCAATCAGGATCCACGAACTGATAAACCTCTGAAATTATTTTTAATTGTCATATATATAAGCCGTTTTGACAATAGTGTAAGGAAACCTAATGGTGCTTTATCTGTGATGAAATTTGTTAAGAAGCTTTTGTTAGCGGCGATACGGTGAGTTCGGACTGACTGGTTTATAGCGTTCCATTCAACATTCGACGATCGTAGACCTAATGTTTTTATCGTTTAATCGACTGGAAATATTTTATTGTCGAGTCGTAGTGGTGCTATATCCGGTAACGTACGAATAATTTAGGATCTATTAAAAGGTGGGTCAAGACAAATTATCTTCTCGCTTACCTTTGATTTTTCGTGTAAAACGGTAGTACCGTGCTTCGAATGTGTGTGTCGTTATTTACTGTAGTGTAATTTGAAATTTGGTGTAAAATCAAAGTTTAGACCTCACCCTAACTACTAGACTGTTATAAGCAGTAACTGGTGTTTGTGTTTAAACAGTTTTTATTGGAACGAAGTTCCTTAAGGGGGCGCTACCCTATCCGCCATATTGAATCTGATTCCCATAAGAACAATGCTACAGAATAAGTAATTTTTTCCGTTAATTCGTAAAATAAATTAAAAGATTTGGTTTCATTTTGAAGTACTGTCATATACGGATGTTGATTGCCGAATACATTTTCAAACCCCGTTTTATTGTTTTCATAAACGTATGATATAAATAGTAAAAAATAGTAAGCTTTATTAATTTTTTACTCAGTTGCAAAAAGAGATATTGCAAAAAACCTTAGCAATCAACACCCACAATCTATTTTACTTTAAGAAAAACAATACAGCTTTCGTTTTTTGACAAATATAACACAAAAATATGCTTAATAGTGAAGGCATGTCGGTTATTTAACATTGAAATTGGTACCCAACTTCGCCGTTTTGAATGTAGGGAGCCGAGCCCTAACGCGGGTTGCGGTAGGAGTTAACATGTAATGCGTAACGAAAAAAAGCGTTATTAATTGGTTGCTATGGCAATGGCAAATATAAAATACGAGTAACGAAAAAGCGTTATCAAATTGGTTCCTATGGTAATGAACGTAAATACATTCAAGAAACGTGTGTTTTGGTTCATCGATTTAAATTAAGAGACGATCGGTTCCGTCCGGCGTAGTTCAGATATTATCGTCAAGCGCTGAAATACATTCAATAAACATAAAATGTTGGTTCATCAGTATAGGCCTAACCTAAAATTATTGCGTGTGTATTTAATTTATTTTACCTGTCTTAAAGGCAACACGCACACAATAATTTTAGGTTGGGCCTAGACTGGTGAACCAACATTTTATGTTTATTGGATGTATTTACAATGAATGGATATTTAACTGTGTTTACCACCATCTTAGCTTTGATGTTATAATTAATCATACACCTTATTATTGTAATAAAATTAAACGTATGGAAACAGTAAATAAATACTTGTATAAAAACAAACTAATAATAAACGGCAATCGAAAGATTAAAATTATGTGTATATGTTGCCGTTAAGGCATTCGTGATGAACTTCGTTCCTGACGGGGGGTGGGGTCCCACGACCGCATACATTTACTTTTTTTATTGAATTTGTAGGTTTGGTCATTTTAAAGAATAGTTAAAATTATTATGTTGTAAGGAGACAGAAAACGGACGTTTCTAATAATATACTTATAAACATAATCACCATCGAATACACACCAACATAAATACATATGGCACATCGTATACATTAATTTTTATTACTTCAGTTAAACATGGAGTCCAGCTTCGACCGTCCGAAATTTTACGGAAATTTTTTGTCATCTAAAGCAAGCAAATAATACAATATAACAAATGCCCTACTTCGGTCTGTTTACTGTCTGTCCGTCTGTATGTGATTTTTATAAATACCTTAATATCTCTGAATCGGTTCAAGATATGATCCTGAAACTGGGTATGAATATTCATCTAAATAGCTTACGTGTTACTTAAAAAAATATTTATATGCAGTAATCCGTTTCAAAATGCCGATAGTTGAAAATTGTCAATGTTAAATATCTAGAAAACTATACGTTTAAAAAAAAAAAATTTAGTTATAAATAATGGAGATAACTCAAATTTAATGGTGGAATTTATACGAGAATTTATTTTAGTACTATACTAGTCAGCTTGCCCCTTCTTCCCTGGCTTACTGATACCAATAAATCACTTCTTTAAAATATGCTATTACTTAATAGCATATTTAGACTAATTAGTCAGTCTATTTCAATTAAAACAAGCGTTGCACATTTGCGGCATCAGTCTCTAGATAGAAACCGGACGTCTCATATATGCGACGCTAGTCTACGCGTACTAAAAAATGTTACAATGGTGGTAGTGAACGTGTTAAAACAATTTCCAGATGCATTCAGTGGACATGCCTAAGCCTCAGAATGAAGTCAGAATTGATTCCCGGACTCATAGACATCGAAAAAGAGCGAAAACCCTATAGTGTGAATTTAAGGTTTTCCCCAATTTTGCTTTATGAGTTAAACACATTTCAAAATTGGCCCAATTTGAAAACAAATATGCTTTTTGAACTCACGGATTGATGGTCTACAACTTTTAGGGAGAGGTGTATTGATCAAATTTGATGTTGGGAAAGTTACAGCACATTGAAAATGGGTAAAACACGGTTTTTGGCAAAGTTGGAACATTTTTCTGTTTTTTTGTTGGATCCCGATAAAAATCGAACTACTGGACCAATTTTGTACTTTGTTGTTTTAATCGACGCGAAATGTCGTCCTCTTTAATTTACTACAGTACGGTTGTTTACAAAATACGTTTTCGAGTCATAAGCGAAAAAGTCCGAAAATTTCGAGGTATTTCGGCAACCAAAAGTTGTCCCCCCCCCATTTAAGGTCACAAAATTATATTTGGCATACCCACACCATACCAAACGATCCTAGAAAAAAATCTTTTGCCGCAATTAGTGTAAGCTGAACCACTTTTTTGATCCTTCATATACAAGGTGACAATTAAGTCTTCGGACGGTTTAATATTTCGTATATAAGGATAGTTTTAAGGTAGATGTGATTGAGGTACCTACTCTTTGTAAAATTACTATTTTATTAAGATTTCAAAAAATTTATCCGCCATCTTGGATCCGCCATTTCGAATGTAACTTTGTTTTTTTTTAAATAGGAAGGTGGTTATGTGATACATCATTTCGATGTAGAATTTCAAGAAAAAACCAACGGTGAAATTTTCACATCCATATCTTTAACCGTTTAAAAATGGCGGCCAAAAAACAACGAAATCGTGTTTTCCGATTTTGCCCCATTTTGCTGTACTATTTTTGTTTTAATATTAATTATTATTCTTTTTAGACTTAAAATTAAATAAGATTTCAAATTATGTGCCACACAACGATATTTGGGAGTATTTAAAATTTTTGAGTTACAGCCATTTTCATTTTTTTATAATTGATTTCGAGTGGTTTAACCAAATATCGTTGTGTGGCATATCATTTGAAAGCTTATTTAATTCTGAATCCAAAAAGAACAATGATTAATAATAAAACAAAAATAGTACAGCAAAATGGGGCAAAATTGGAAAACACGATTTCGTTGTTTTTTGGCCGCCATTTTTAAACGGTTAAATATAGCCTATGGATGTGAAAATTTCACCGTTGGTTTTTTCTTGAAATTCTACATCGAAATGATGTATCACATGACCACCTTCCTATTTAAAATGGCGGATATTTTTTTTAAATCTTAATAAAATAGTATTTAAAGAGTAGGTACCTCAATCACATCTACCTTAAAATTTTCCTTATATACGAAATATTAAACCGTCCGAAGACTTAATTGTCACCCTGTATACTGGGTTATTAGAGCTTTTTATTACTATTTCATCAATAGTAATGAATAGCCCTACATTCGATCACTAAATTTGAGTTATCTTCGTTATTTATGACTCAATTCTTAAAAACCATATATCGTTGCATTTGTCTTAAAATAGACTAAACATGTGGTATCGTTAAATTTGTTTGTAAAATATATAGTTTTATATATATTAAACATTAAACATTTTCAATTTCCGCCGTTTTGGAACAGGAAAACAGATTTTGAAGTACAATGTATCCTATTTAGATAAATATTCATACCCAGTTTCATAATTATACCATAAACCGTTTCTGAGATATTAAGGTATTTGTAAAAATCACATACAGGCAGACAGACGGAAAACAGATCGAGATAGGACCCGTGTTATATTGTACTACTAGCTGGCCCGATCCGGCTTTGCACGGAGAGACAAATCAAAGTTAAATATGGGGATTTTTAGTAACTTTGACCCACCCCCCTAAAATTTCGATTCGAATTTTTCGAACTTTCTTAGCTAGCACCTAGGGCCCTAGAGGAAGCTACATACCAAATTTCGTTCCAATCCGTTCAGTAGATTTGGAGAAATCGTGATCAGTGAGTCAGTGGATTTGGCTTTTATATATATAGAAGGTAAATGGTCTTAAATTTAACATTGCTTTTACGGGATAAAAATCCAATACGGCCACCACTACAGCTGACCTTTAAATCTTTAATTTTATATATTTTAGGCCCAGCAAAGCCGAGCGTCCAAAAATTCTTTATTGTATTTTAATATAAATTACAAACTGACACAGTTCATAGAGTTGCTTTGATATATATAATACCTTGTATATGTAGTATCAGTGAGAGGTTTTATTCAAGTGGGTACTCTATACTATACTATCAAGCAATATTTACCTATTCATGGAATTAAATAAACTACATTAAATTACAATAAATTATGTATGTAGAGAATAGGTAATACAATTATTTCTGTAACCAAGCATTATTATTTCTTTCTTCTATTTAGCAATTTTTTTGCTAATTTGACCGGACTATATAATACATTAATTATTGATTAATTTTATGTTAGTTTATTTCTTTAAATGAGAGTTTAACAATTTTCTATCTTTGTTAGAAGCCATTTTTTACTTGGCATTTCAATATTTTCAATATATGTTAATGTGAAACACTTGTTAAAGTGTTTTGTAATTGTGTTTCATTATGTGTTGTGTATATTAATTAACGTAACTGTGTTTAAGTGATCTGACGATGACATCACAGTTATGTCGAAACCTGTAACCTAGGAAACCATAATAAATAAGGATTGTGACGGACCTAATAAGGTAATAAACTATTTTTAAGTTAAGGCTCGGCAGTCCCACCCACCATCTTGAATTTCAACTCCCATTAGAGCAATGTTAAACGGGTAATAGGATTACTGGAGTAATAATGATAAGACAATTATTCTGAACGTGTCATTTTAAAGGTTAGGACAGTCCTAATGTGGATATCTTGTAGTTTCTAAAATTTGTTTGTAACTAAATTTGTTCTTTGACTTTATTCAAAATCAAAGTTTTCGATTTTTTTCTTACTCAATAATGCAAATATCAAAAGTGTAAAAAGATTACCACATTCGAAGTTTAATTACCTTACAGATAAAAGTAATTTCAATAATTTTGGATAATTTATGACGAAAAAATCCACGTTATTGTGGATCACGTACGTGCCGAATTTGTGTTTCTACTCGGACGTGGTTCCTACTGCACTCTAGAAGTTATCACATCAACTTTTTGTTCGCTAAAAAATACTAGAAAAATAATATTTCCTTTAATGTTCAATGTGTGAGAGAAGGTGTGTTTAATAACACATACTACCATACATCGTCACGCATACAAATTTCAGTACGTTTACAGTCAGGGTTACGTCTATATGAAGCTACCCTATATTTGCTAGAGGATGAATGAAAAACTATCAAACTAAATCCACTTGGAGAGCTGCGATCAACTCAGAAATATTTTTCAGACCTGCCGAGCCTTAAGACAAGAATTTTTATCAATTCGACTTACATAATTTGATTACTTCATGTTGAGCCTACTTGTAGACAACTCACATTATACCACTAACATCACGTAGCACAATACTGTTACTATCATCTTAATAAACCCTCCGTCCCGTCGGCTCATGAATATTAACAATAAATCCAAGGATTTACCACAATTACTGTCACATTATGTTCCTAATGCTAAAAGTTATTCGGATTTAATAGTAACCTATAAACCGTTTCATTCGTTGTCTTTTGTTGGTCTTCTGCTCCGCTTGAATTAAGAATAAATACACCGCTTTTACTTAAAGATGTTAATTTCGTAGATAATTTCACTTCATACGTGTAAAATATTTGCTATAGTAGAAAATATAAATGTTTTATGTTAACTGACGTACGATAAAAGCTTTGTGGATGCAGGCTTTCTGTATTTAACTGCAAGGATCTAACCGATATGAAC
>JAGFPH010000525.1:322029-332797 GCA_018207615.1 Philaenus spumarius
TTTAATGCAACAACTTGTACCGGTATCTTCAAATTTCCATTCTTTAACAAAGTATTATTAATAGTAATTTAAAAAATTGAAATATATTTTCTGGTGTTAACACTTAAATTTAGTAATAATAGCTTAACACTTAATAATTTAGCTGCTGTTTTCACTACAACAATTCTATTGGTTTCTTGTTACTACCGCCTTTAGGCTTCCACTCTTTAATGTAAAGTACTAATTACTGTCAACTTTAGTATTACTTATTAATTACTTCTTCTGTTTAAATTACTATTAATAATTATTTACAAAATGTAAACATATTTTGATACAGGGTTCTAGCTGCTATTTTTACTTTCATACATTTTGTATTTTTATTTGGTAATATGTGATAGTCATCTTAAAAATTTTGATAAAGCATTAAGTCTGTTCACTTAAATATAAATGCATTACCTCTACTCTTTAAATTACTATTAATAATTATTTATAAAATGTAAATATAGTTTGACACAGGGTTCTAGCTGTTATTTCTACTTTCGTACAACATTTTGTATTGGTGTTTGGTAATATGTTATAGTCATCTTAAAAATTTTGATAAAGCATTATGTCTGTTCACTTAAATATAAATTCATTACCTCTACTCTTTAAATTACTATTAATAATTATTTACAAATGTAAATATATTTTGATACAGGGTTCTAGCTGCTATTTTTACTTTCGTAAAAAAATTTGTATTTTTATTTGGTAATATGTGATAGTCATCTTAAAAATTTTGATAAAGCATTAAGTATGTTAACTTAAATATAAATTCATTACCTCTACTCTTTAAATTACTATTAATAATTATTTAGAAAAATTGAATGCACACCTCGTATAAACACAAATGCTGAAATTAATTCGCTATTACTACTTTAACATACCAATTTGAATTAGTATTTTGGACCTACGCCTTCAGACTTTCATGCTTGTAGTACGAAATTTCGTTATAATAAAAAGTATTAATTATATAATTTTTTTTATTTCTAACCATAACTCTTTAGTTTTATAGTTTTAAAACATCCAATCAAACCACCCCTATTTTTAAATCAAGTAATTTCATGTACCTCTTACTTTTAATTGGATATTTCGACTTTGATACGTATCTTTTTACAATACTGTAGTTGTATACTACGTAAATACGATGAGAAGGATTGTTGAATTAATACGGTGAACGGAAAATCGATTCGTCGTTCTTCGTAGTATTTTTTCTATATGTTCCCTCTGTTAAATCAAACTTATGTTACACAGTCGGAAATAAATCATTTTAATAATGACAAGCCCCTTGACTTGCGCGTCGAAGCGTAGCTGGAAGTAGTATTGGATTGAAACTTGTGTGAAGAATAATTTGCAGTTTTGAAAGGGGACTCGTATCCGACTTCTGATTGGACGATAGCGCACATCTGTCCCCACACTATATCATTTAGTCTGCCGTGTTAAAATCGTTTTGTTCATTTTAACTAAACAAAAATTCTAAATATTTTATCACAGGGGATATTTACCGACTGCCCTCCCTCCCGCGTTAATATTATTATTAATTCCCTCTAACGAATCGTTAGGATTATCTGTACTGCTGTTTTGGTGTATTATTCTGTTCAACGCAGGTCTAGTGAAATTCGCTCAATTAAAATAAGGACATTTTTAGAATAGCTAATCAGTTGGAAGTGTTTATCAGATAAATGTAACATTCCAAATGTGTTGCTAATAAAAATGTGTCTCTTCTATCACTATTGGTAAGTCCCTGAGCTAAAGGATTTACGTATACCAAATCAACTCCTATAAAAGCGAATGTGAGTCCGTAATTACATACGTCTGTGAGTAACATATAATAAAACAGCTGAATTCACCCACCATCTGCAATACTTAAACAAAACCCAGTAGATTATACTTTGAGGTTATATTTATAACTTCAATCATTATAATTTCTTGTGTTGTTGATTTGTTTAAATATGAGTTATAGAACTAAAGTGTGCTATAAATACGTTATAAGATTTGCTTTGAGGTTATAAACTGTATATAAATACAACCTTGTACAAAATTTAAAGAAGAAACTATTCGTTTACTTCGGAAACATTCGTACATATTCGTATAACATGTAAACATATTCGATAATTAATTTATTCACTATAGTATTAATAACTTCTAAATCATTTGATCTATTAATATGAAATAAAAAGCGATTAAAAGATGATATTTTTATTTTTATTTATAATAATGTATAGGCTACAAATCAAATTGTTTAACAAATAGGCCTACAGTTTTATAATCCTTTTAATTGTACACATTTACCGAGTTAGAAATCCACGTCAGCATACCTAGGTAGACCTAGATAAAGCCAGTTCTTAAATAGTATTTTTTTAAATAATGTATTTCTGATGTGCATCTAATTAATCGGATTTTTCACGGGGGCTTACTAGTTTACTTATAAAAACTAAAAGATCACCACCACATTCGGACTGTATTAACCTTTAAAATTACACATTCATAACAATTTTCTTATCATAGTTAATCCAGTAATCTTATTATCATTTAACATTGCTCGTATGGGAGTTGAAATTCAAGATGGTGGCCGGCTCTGCCACCTTTAAGTCGACTCCTACATCTTAGAAAATTTTGTAAAAAATAAAATTTACAAAATCGATTTGAAAGCAATTTTTTAGGTCAAACACTTTGAAATAACATTTTTTGTCTCTTGAAATTTGTTCTAAAAAGTTTTCCTTTTCGAGATATTAGCAACTTTATGTCGATTCATTTCAACACGTTTAGGGCCGCCATTTTGTTTTAGGTGGTCCGATTTTTATTTTCTTTGTGTTATTTTCCTAGTCTTAATTAGACCTTTAAAATGAGGTATCACATGACCATACTTCCCATTTAAAAATTTTGAGTTGCCTCCAAAATCCTTCATTTTTAGGGAACACTCAAAATTTCCTATTGCTTCAAAATATACTTTGGGCTAAATTAGTATCGTTCCCCAAAGGATATTTGTTTGTTTTAACAAACACAAAAGTTAAAAAAAGGGGGGGCTTTTAAGACACCTGGTATTTGTTTTAATGTAATAAAAAACAAAAACCTATATAAGGATTAATGACATAGACTTTCCTTTTCCCGCTTCATTAGACATTACCAGGACATGTTCAGGAAATTGTATAATATTCCTGTATTACCAATTTTTAAAATATCGAATATTTGATTTTGAATATGTGATTATATTAGAATGTTATTTGCAAAATTATTGCCTTGAATTAAGAAGCCAATGCAATTCATTCTTAAATATATTTATATATATAATTCTGTACGATTGTATGTCACTGAATTCCTCCTAAACGGCTGGACCAATTTTGATGAAATTTGTTGTGTGTATTTGAGATTGTCCCTGAATGGTTTAGATTTACAATTGGACCCGGTAGGTGGCGCTGCGATCTGGTTCTAGGAATTTTTTTTCTATACATAAAAAGAATTTGTTTCTTTGTACCCTATAAACTCAAAAACTATTTGACCGATTTCGCTAAAAAAATCACACTTTATCCATATCATTGCCAGGAGTGTTTAGACGTTACAATTAATTCAGTCTAAGGGTTGGAAATGGGGTTGCTACACCTATACAAAATTAAACTAACTTCCTACAAGCTAAAATTATGTAATACTATTGTTAAGGCATGTACAAAACTATTTGCAATTTGTTACTTAAGTCAAAGGGATGAAATAGAATAACTATTCTTAAAATTAAATAATAATCCATTAAATTTTTCTATATTCTCAAAAACTACTCAACTAATTTTACACAAAATTTCACAATTTACACATATTATACCAGGATTTTTTTTATAGAATATGGTCACTACAAACAAAAAGATTTAAATGGGGTAGCTACCCCTACACAATAAAAATAAATTGCGCTAAATCCTACAAACTATAAATCTAAAACTATTTAATATTATTCTTAATTGATTTAAAAAACATTTGCAATTCTATTACTTAAGTCAAAGGGATGAAATGAACCACCCTTAATAATTAAATCAAGCAATAGCGAAGCATTGCCAGGTTAACTAGTATTATTATATAATTGTCAAATAAATCTTGTATTACCTCGCTTCCTAGTTGTTTTATAGTTGACATATTATTTTATACGCCGTTTAATTGATTCGCATTCACAAAATTAATCTCATTTTACAGTTATTTCTTATCAGTTTCTAAAAATTTGCGATTGTCCATTGTTGTTTTCGCTAATATGACGTGTTCATTTTGATTTCTGGTGAACGTCTTGAAATTAATTAAAACAATAATTTTGTGAGCAGTCCAACATACATCATGATTTACAACTAAAATTCCAGTGCCAGTTTGTAAACTACTTCAAATACTAACCGAAACCGTTGTAGTTAATGGAATACTAAAAACAGAATAGTTGTAATAACGACAACTTAAAGTCAATTAAAGCAAACATGAACCCTAAGAATAAATAAACTGTTTAAATTTCAATTAAAGCTCGGCATGAGTGAAAAAATATTTATGAGTTGACCGCAGCTCTGCAAGTAGCAGAGCCGTACACTACTAGCATTTAGTTTGCTAGTTTTTCATTCTTCCGCTGGCAAATATAGGACAGCTCCAAAAAGGCAGAAAATAGAGGGTTACTGACGTTAACTTACTGAAATGTGCATGCGTGACAATATAAGGTAGTATGTGTTATTAAACGCAGCTTTCTCTCACACATTGAACATTAACGGATATATTATTTTTCTAATATTCCTCCGCGAGCAACAAGTTGATGTGATAACCACCAGAGTGCAGGCTAAACGCTCGAGTAGGAACACAAATACGACACGCACATGCTTCCCCAATAACGTGGATTTTTCGTCATAAATTATCCAAAATTAATGAAATTACTTTTATTTGAAAGGTAATTAAACTTCGAATGTGGTGATCTTTTTACATTTTTGATATTTGCACCTTTGGATAAGACAAAAATCGCGAACTTTGATTTTTAGTTAAGCCAAAAAACAAATTTAATTACAAACAAATTTTACATTCGGACTATAACACATTCAGAATAATTTTCTTATCATTATAATTTCTAAAAATATCATTTTAGAAATTATATTTTTTACGATTCAAGCTCGATTATATTTATATATATATATATATTATCATTATTACTCCAGTAATCTTATTACCCGTTTAACATTGCTCTTATGGGAGATGAAATTCAAGATGATGGCTGGGTCTTGCCCAGCCCCTCAGCCGCATGTATCCGCTTATTTATTATTAATTTCTTCATAGTATCATACAAAAAATAATTTAAAATCTTATTTATAAAATATTTGTGTTTCTATTCGTAAATTAATCTGTGAAAAACTAAATAAAACTTTATAATTAAATTAGAAAAACGAGTAATGAAATGAAATGAAAATGTATTGCAGTTCCTTTTGTACATTAACAAAATCAAAATAATACATAATTTTAAATTACATTAACAAATGAGAAATCATAATTTATCTTGAAAACAAGTACATAAAAATACAGAACCTAAAAATGTCTAAATATATACAGTACAAAAAGGAAAACAATTTAAACCACCTCGATGTTTCCTATCGTTATTATTTATGTTTCCTATCCTAAAAGTTATTTAAAACTAGCGTTTAGAACAGAAGTATATGTGTTTGAAAATTGCTTCAAATGTTGAACGCGAACTGCGACCGAAGGGAAGGTAAGAGAGTGAGAGAGAACGAGAGAGCTCTTAGCTTTTACATTCACTAATAGAACGATCAGCGTTACTATCATGAGTTAATTTAATTAAAACCTTCATTAAGCACCGTGGCTCCTAATTGGCTGCATGTAGTCATTCCTTTCTATCCTTATTGGGTTCGATCAAGTATCTTTGCAGTACAGTCAAATTAGCTTTAACAGTCAACAAATTCCACGGGTTTCGTCACAACTTTGTTTGACCGACTGGCCTCAAATTGAACGCCTTTTCAAAATAATTCGTTCTTCTCGAATTGTCTAATACGGTATTTACAAAAATTAGTGTTTAGATTTTAAACCAACTGTAGAAGTTACGATAGTAATAATAAAATTAATATATTAGAAATGTTAATTACCTTGTATTTCCGTCTGACAATCCAATGTTTTCTTCCTACGGTTAAACCGTCATCGTCGGATCCTTGATCATCATGTTGAAAATTGTTTGATTTCCGCCGTTCTGAGGCGTTGTCATCGCTGGCATTTAAATAATATTTTAGTGTCCACAAAATAAATTAATACATTTATACACAAATTACACATTACAATCACAACGGTATTGTATTCTGTATTCTGTGTATTGTATTCTGATCAATTACTCAACAGAAACCGGCCGGCATACAACGTGTTCTGCTACGTAGCTTTATTTTAAAGATTATTAAACCGTGATATTCGTGCATATTATGCATTTTTACAAACATGTTTGTGTAATCGTTGTGATTGTAATGTGTAATTTGTGTATAAATGTATTAATTTATTTTGTGAACACTAAAATATTAGTTAAATGCCAGTGATGAAAACGCCTTAGAACGGCGGAAATAAAAAAAATGTTTAACACGATGATCAAGGATCCGACGATGACGGTTTAACCGTCGAAACTAGTCATCCTAAGTAGGAAGAAAACATTGGATTGTCAGACGGAAATACAAGGTAATTAACCTTTCTAATATATTCATTGAATTAACAATCCAGGAGGATACACATAAATATATTATGTCTAAAGTAATAATAAAGTTGTCAGTATTAAATACTAGGAAATACTGAAAGGTCCAAAGTAGCCCCGACTACTCAAAACAATCGAAAAAAAGTGCCGAAACGCCTTTTTTAACATTTGTGTGTTTCCATTACTTTCCAGCAATGAATTCCAAAGCCTACGCTTGGTCAAGTAAATGATTTCATAATTTCAAATGTTATACGTATTGTTAATGACACTGTTAATTTGTCATTCAAAATTACGTTCTGATCAATGTTAAGATCGTGCGTTTCATGTACACAGTGATTCGGTTACAAAATACGAGTTATTTGGATTTGATTACAATATTTTTAACGTTATTAGGTATGAATACGTTTTGAAGAAATCTGTCATTACTATTATAATTTTTTAATTTAAGTTTTATAACATTCAACTTTTATTTCTTCAGTTGCAATACATTCATCACTTAAACATTTGTGGCTACAACCACAGTACACACCCTCCCAATTGTGTTTATCACAAACACTGTTCAAAGATTGTAACAACGTTAGTCATAAAACATAATGAGCAAACCCTTAACCCTTAGTTTCTCTCCTCACAACTCCGTTGAGCAAAAAAAAATCCGTAGTATTGAAATATTATTTTAATTTTTAAATATATTTAACTGATTGCGCAATCGAAGCTAATAATAAGCCTCTTCAACTGTACCAATAATACTTTGTTGTACATAATGTATGTATTTGTACGGCTTTTAAAAATTAATATATTTCAAATGAAAAGTAAAACATTGACAAACAATTACAATAGAACAAATGTCATAAAAAGACAAGACAAAACTATACTGGAATACATCAAAATACAGTATGTTTAATTTTATAAAGAAATATTATCTTTTACATGAGCTTCGCATCTTAATTCAAATCAAATAAATCAAATATTTTTTATTAATCCATCCACGTCCTCTCACAATACTTAAAACAAATGTATAGACAAACAATCTAAGTAAACTAAAACAATCATGAAAAACCTGTAAAAAACAAAAGTAAGTTAATGTTGAAACAAAATAGATACTGCTGAGGAGGGATTAACAAATACAAGACACACAAACGAGCCAAAATACAATACAAAGGCGGTATTTATTACAATATCGTCTCGACAAAATGCATCATTTACTTATTTTTTATTCCTTTTATTACAATAAGAAAAACAAAACAAAATTCAGATAAGAAAAGAAAAATACAACTCACTTTAACAACAGAAATAGCAAAATAAATTGAAATGTGACACAATAATACTTTACTAAAAAAGATAAAATACACAAAAAGAAAACCAAAAACAATATTACTTCTAAATCCTAAAAAAAAAGAAAAACTTAATACAAACAACAATAAAATTTAAGAAGAAGAAAAACAGGAATGAAATAATGCAACCTCCATGGGTCTGCCCGTTTTTAGGCTGCATATTTCTCAAGTAAAGGAAAAAGAAAAACAGAGGTCAAGATGTCATCGGGAGTAGTTAGACTCTTAATAAATTTAAATTTAATTTAAAATTGATTAAGGAATATTACAAATAAAAGAAAAAAATAATTTGTTCTGTGTTAATTAGGCCTAAGGATCTGCATTCATAACATAAAATAATATATATTAGTTCTGTTAAAATTACACATACCATAACATACACCCACATACCATAACAATCCATACACACTCTCTCTTGTACCTATACATACACATCCACAGCTACAAGTTCAACATATTAAAAAGAAACACAATGCTATACACAAATAAAAAAAAAGAAAAGAGAAAAAACGTCCTTATCCATATCACATCTCTGACACTCACTTTCCATGATAAAATTAGAATAATAAAGTATTCCTGTAACATAACCTCCAACAGACCTTCAACACAATTCATGCCCAAAAGCCAAATTTTTAAAAGAGTTAAATATTTCTTCAGGTGTGTCCAGGCTTTAAAATTTTCTGGAAGATGGTTATAAATTCCAGGTGTAACTACAGAGTAAAATTTTGAATATATTGTAAATTTTGCTCTGGGTACGAAAACTTTGTTACTATGTCTACACTCGATTCCACGTCCACCGTGCAGTACAGAGCCCATAAGCCATGTTATCCATACGACAGTCTCAGCGTTATTAGCCAACCAAAAAACATGAACTTCCATGCAACTCTCGGTCAGTTGACGCAACCCACATGGCAATAAACGTGATCTTTGCTGTAATGGTAGTAGCATGTCTATTCTCCCGTAAGACCTGTACTGCACGGTGAACGTGGAATCGAGTGTAAACAAGTAATCATTTCTGTACTGCCGATCTGATAAACGCCCACTCCTAATATAAACAGATTGCATAACCTTAAATATATATAAAGATCTAAGAGGTAGGGGCCTACTATAGATGTTTGTCGAAACAATGGCAGTGATGAAACCTTTTATGCATGATCAGTCTTATAAACATTTTTTATTTTATTTTTTATATTTAACAGTTACTAGCTGACCCGTGCGAAGCATTCGCATTCTAACTTACATAAATCCCACTTAATTAAAGTACACACCGTATATTTAGTATCGTATAGTACGTATATTAATTAAAAATAGCAATGTTGTGGTGTAACGGCAGCTCTCCAGTTGGGTGTTGTTATCATCCGTGTTGCCAACGCCAGGAAAATATCCCTACAACTTACTATCTTACATCTCTGTTACTTTCGGATTCTTTTGATTTTTTTTCGTATAATTGTATTTTGTATATTTTTCCGGTGTAGTGGTTAAGGAAAGCTTTAAAATGATGCCTCATTCATGTAATTTGATGATGTATTAAGGAAGTTATGGCGTACCGACAAAAAAATGGCGTTGAGAAATAATATATGTGATATTTTTGTTGTATATGTTATAGTTAAAGCAGATCGATCGGACATGCTTAAATAAATAAACGACGATGAAATAAAAATCAGTTTTTTTATTTTTTATTTGCATTAGTAGTTTTCACTTTTTCAAACAAAATCAATTGAATCGCAAACGGACTAAATACAATTTTAAAATTTGCAATACATCATTGCAAGATCAACCAACATTTTAGATAAATAAATATGGAGTAACCACAGAGCGGGAGTAACAGACCCACTCGTATTATAGTAGCCTATATATACAGGGTGATGCAAAAGTCACTTGACACTGCTTTAAACAAATACTGAATTTATTTAATTTATTACAAACAATACGTAAATTATTTTTTTTGAAATTATCTATATTTTTTAATACCAACATAACGGGCTAAAACTATTGTACTACTTATTGCTGTCAATTTGTTTTTATAGGATTGTTTTACCGACTGTCAAGTGACGTTTGCGCCAACCTGTATATGTATAGCGAGTGAATGTATTAGTCTAGTCACTGGGTTTCAACTGAAGTCCCCCCCCCCACACACTGTTTAGCGCACAAAGAATCTAAGGAAAATATTTTGTTCAAATTCCAGTGTACCAAAAATCATATTTGGGAGTGGGGATGGTTTTGAAGAAATTTTAATTGTAAACATAGAACGAATGTTGAATCATTTAAATGATATTTTAAAAGTAAACTATTTAGAAGAAAAGTAGTTTCGACTTACTGGTTCCCGTTTCATTATGGAGGTAGAAAGTTAAAAAATGTTTGTGGTGTATTGTTATTTTACTATCACTGAATTTAATAATAACAACCCACTCACGTACCTGAAACTTTCAAAAATCCAAGTATTTTTTAAAATCCAGGTAACAAAACTTATTCAGAACTTCCAATTACAAAATTATAAAGGCCTTGATCACGTTCTGCGAACCCATAGAGACCTGGACGCAAATCAGTGTTAAGGGGGTATGACACGCAGAAGTTTGCTGAGTAGCACTGCAAGCTGCTCGTGTAATAGGGTACAAATGCCGTTTGCAAGCTGATATCAGCATGCTGACAAACATCGGATTATTTTGATATTTTCACAAGGGGACATCAGCTTTACTGCCCATGCGTCTGATCCCTTCGGTGATCCTCACCTAGCAAACTCTTCAAC
>JAGFPH010000525.1:346725-358515 GCA_018207615.1 Philaenus spumarius
TATGAAAGGTAAGCATATGAAAGACTATGAAAGGTAAACATATGAAAGACTGTGAAAGGTAAATATATGAAAGACTATGAAAGGTAAACATTTCATAGCCGGATAAATTACTTTTATAATAAAAACAATAAACCCTAAACTTTAAAACAATAATTTTTCGGCGAAAAAGTAAAAACTAGTTTTTAAACAAAAAACTCTAAAACCAGGATTTTTAAAGACAGCTTAAAATTTTTGAATTACAACCTAATCAAATTTTAATTTGCACTATGCTGACGCTAATACCAAGAAGGCCTAGTTTATTACCAAAACCTTTTTAATACTCATCATCAGCCAACTAAATTACCCTAGTATATTCATTGTTGACCTATCGTGAAAAGGTCGGCCCTGTGTAAATATGTAAATAAATGTTTGTTTGTAAATAATCGGCGTTCCTTTAACTTTATCACCTTTAACAACTTTTATAAAGAGTCTAGCACGTTGTTAGGTGAGATTGGCCCACCGAAGTAATTTTTCTATCCCCTAACTTGTTTCTTATAATATTCTTTACAAAATTTCGGGTCCGGCTTGCAAATTATTTTTCATTATTAATTTTTATTGTGTTAGGAAAAAAATTAAAACTTTGTACTTACAAAATGTCAATTATATAAAAAATCAAAAGCATAAAAAAAAATTTTAATTGCAAGACGGATGCGTATTGTGACTGTGCTTAAAATGAGACCTTGCAAACAATTTTATGGTAAAAAGTAAACGAAATAAATGGTTTGAAATTTAACATTGCTCTTATGGGATAAAAAACCAAGATGGCCGCCACTACAGCACACCCTTAAGGCATGGCAGACCCAGCCACCATCATGAATTTCAACTCCCAAAAGAGCAATGTTAAACGGGTAATAAGATTACTGGAGTAATAATGATAAGACAATTAATTATTCTGAATGTGTCATTTTAAAGGTTAGGACAGTCCGAATGTGGTTAGTAACTAAATTTGTTCTTTGACTTCACTCAAAAATCAAAGTTTTTGATTTTTTTTCTTATTCAACATTGGAAATATCAAAAAATTAAAAATATCACCACATTCGAAGTTTTATTACCTTTCAAATAAAAGTAATTTCAATAATTTTGTATAATTAATGACGAAAAAATCCACGTTATTGCGGAAACATGTACGCGCCTAATTTGTGTTCCTTATCGAGTGTCTAACCTGCACTCTGGTGGTTATCACATCAAATTGCTCGGGCAGGAATACTAGAAAATATATCCGTTAATGTTCAATGTGTGAGAGAACGCTGTGTTTAATAACATATACTACCATACATTGAACGCATGCACATTTCAATACGTTTACAGTCAGGGTTACATCAGTAACCCTCTATTTTCCGCCTTTATGAAGCTGCTCTATATTTGCCAGCGGAAGAATGAAATACTAGCTAGCTAAATGCTAGTAGTGTACAGCTCTGCCGTCAAGTGAGAGCTGCGGTCAACTCAGAAATATTTTTTCACTCCTGCCTAGCCAAAATGATTAGGACGTACGAGGTGAGCCGACCTAGTTTGTTCACTGTATTGTCTCCAAATACTGCCTTTGTCTGAATTTAAAAAACGACCTTATTACCTACCGTAAACTCTCTCTACACTTCTAAGTTTTACTTTTTCATAAAAAGTTATTCAGATTCTCGACGCTCGGAAAAGACGAAGTCGCAGTAAATATCTGGTCTAATATAATAGTATAAATTCATAATTTCAGTTCGTGTACTCTGTCATACGCGACGATTGTAAAATAAACACAGGACAATGGAATGGCTGCCAATATAAATAAATGCCGACCATCAATTCATTGCGGCTTTCTCCGAGACTGTGCAAACTTTGTCGAGTTTCTTCTTCACGACTTTTGGATTTATAGGTATTTAGTGTAGGTCGTGAACGGATGGTGACATTCGGATCAAGACATCAAGCACGCCCACACACTAGACCGCCGCCATTTTGAATTGTCTTCTCTTTATGCAGATTTGCAAGTATTATTGTGACCGCTTTGTTGTACATTACATGTTAAAATACAAATGGACATGCATTCTGGATACGTGGTTGATTAATGGCGGACCTCCCTCCGTCTTTTTATTTCCTCGGCCGCGGAGAGTCTACTACCTACATACCGAGGCGTTGTCGCTTTGAATTATAAAACTGTTACTTTATTACGTTACGCCATGAACAATTGATTTTTATACTTTCTGTTTTTTTTTTTTTTTTTTTTTTGTGAAGACAGTTATTTAGATATTAGTGCAAATGTATAAATTCAATGTAGCGTAAACAGTGTTTTAAAATATATCTAATTTATTTGCATACTAGGGGAGACCCCTGCGTGCTCCGCACGCCAACCCCGTTGGAACCTTATGTTTTCTTTATAATAAAGGTTTAGGATTAATAATAACCTCAAAGCTAAGATTGTAAATAATGTTTAATGTCCAAATCAAATGATTTCGTATATTTTATAACAGCAGTTACATAAAGATTAAAATATCAGGTGTATACTTAAACAAAAACCTAACCTGAAATGTTAGAAATACAAGTAACTGTTTCAAAGTTTGAAATCAACTGTTAAGGGGGGGATACCCTGTCCGCCTTATTGAATCTGATACCCATAAGAGCAATGCTACAGAATAAGTTATTTTTTCCGTTAATTCGTTGAGTAAATTTAAAAATTTGGTTTCATTTTGAAGTACTGTCATATGCGGATGCTGATTGCCGAGTACATTTTCAAAACCGTTTTATTGTTTTCATAAACATATGATAGTGAACTTTATTAATTTTTTACTCAGTTGCAAAAAGAGATAGGCCTATTGCAAAAAACCTTAGCAATCAACACCCACAATCTATTTTACTTTAAGAAAAGAAATACAGCTTTCGTTTTATGACGGAAATAACGCAAACATATGCTTAAAAGTTTGGTATGGTTAGGTTATTATAACATGAAATGGGTAGGCAACTTCGCCGTTTTGAATTTAGGGACCCGAGCCTTAATAGAATATTAGAACAAACAGCTGATTACTATACCAACACTAAATATATTTTATTATTGCGTTCCCACTGTCGTAAAATATTTAGTATAGTGTGTTATTGTTACGTTCTACAGATGGCATTGTTTACGAAACCCTAACCTAAAAGTTAGAAACACAAATAATTGTTTCAAAGTTTGAAATCAGCTGTTAATGGAAATAGAGCAAACAGATGATTCCTAAACCAGCACTAAACATATTTTATTATTTGTTATGGCGCTCCCACTGCCGTAAAATATTTACTATAATTTGTGTTATTTTTACGTTCAACAGATGACATTGTTTACGAAAACCTAACCTAAAAGTTAGAAATACAAATAATTGTATTAAGTTTGAAATAATCTGATAAAAGAAACATTATAGCAAACAGCTGATTACTGTTATTATTATAGTTAGTAAAAATATTTAACGGCGCTCACATTTTTGTTAAATATTTAGTACATTTTTTTATATTTTATATGTTCAATAGATGCTGCTGTCTTTCAAAAAGTATATAAAAACATGCTTGTATTGGACTGTAATGTTGTGTCAAAACTGCAAATCAATCGGTGAAGAACTTCCGGAGATTTGCGATTTTGAACAAACGATCATTTACATTTTTATTTATATAGATTTATTATATGGCCTTTAGTGGCCTGGTTCTTAAAAAAAAACAAGTTAGGGGATAGAAAAACTACTTGATCGCTGTGCCATTCTATCCTAACAACGTGCTAGGCCTTTTATCAAAAGTCAGAACGCACTTACCAAGTTAAAGGAACGCCGATTATTTATGTAAATCAAACTTAGCAAGGAACCGAACTGAAACAATTCTTTGAATTCTCTATTTGACAACAGAAGTAATTATATTCAAATAATCACGAGACTTAATGGTTTGACATTGTATATACATTTTATTTAAATGTCGATGACTCCTTTTGTTTACAAACAGAAACTGTTACGAGTATTTTTTTAATAATAATAATAGCTTTATTGCCGTTAAACATAATACATGCAATAGACAACAGTCATATTGGATTAGAGAACAATACATCTTTTCATACTTCATAATTCATGAATTCCTCCACCTTTTGCTTAAGCCATTTTTTAATTACATTTTTGAAGGTTTTTCCTGGCAAAGTTCTTATATGCAGAGGCACTTTAATAGCATATACTGTTGGTAATAATAACTCTTATGCGTTCAGATAGTCTTATACTAGGAGCTATAATATCACATTTGTTGCTAGTATTGTAACCATGTCTCTCATATTGGTTATCAAATTGTAATATATTTTGTTGGACATGAATTAAGTTACAATATTATATATATAATATAGGCAAGGCAAAGTCATAATCCCAAGTTTACAAAAACCGGGTTTACAGGATTGTCCATTTGACAACCCAATAATGAGCCTTATAGCTTTTTTTGCAATATAAAACTCTCCCTGAAGGACCCGAATTTCCCCAGAGTCGTGCACCATACATTAGCATTTAATGGTATAGGCCATAGTATGTTAGAAGAAGTACTTCCGAACTAACACACTGCTTTAATTTTCTTAATAAATAAATTACCCTAGATAGTCTTATGCAAAGATTTGCAACCTGAGATTCCCAGGTAAGCTTACTGTCCAAATGCATACCCAATAATTAATTTAAGACTCTAATACAATTTCATAACCTACGAACAAAAAATAATTTACATTTACACAACATTGAATTGAAAATTGGAAATAAGACTTCTTATAAAAATATACAATTTATATTAAACGTTTGGTTGTTAGATTTATTTTGAAAACTATAAGAAAAGTAAATCATCAATAAATGCATATATTTTGTGCTTATATTTTTCAAACAAACCAAGTAATATAGCACATTGTGTATTTTGGTGCAACATGTTCATAGTTGCCAGTATTTTACAAGCTGACGCGGCTTGGTGTGGCAGTAAAGGCTGGCAGTAGTTGTTGTCAAAGCAAAACATAAGCTCGGCGCTCAGCTTATAGAGGTAGCAACGAGAGTGGATTGAACTGTCAGTGGAAATACTGTCAAAACAAAATATAACCCATTTCACTCGGCTGAGTTCGGTTTTGCAATCTTTCGCTGGTAGAGTTGAGAGTTCTACTCTGTGAGTTTTGTAATGTTCTAAGGAGAACATTCAATGCTCAAAGAAATGCTATGAGGGTGAGTCTACTAGTGTTAGTGATTCTAACAGTGAAGAAATACACACTGTAAAACAAAACTAAAATTATATGAACCTTCAACGAGTAAAGAGTTAAAACGATAATTTCATCTTAGCCTATGTCCTAATGATGGGCCGAAACAACCCAAGCTAAATTTTCCTAGCCGAAATATAGGATTAATCTCAACGGACCTTCCAGATTAACTGGTATAATAAATATTCGTGGATAGAATATTCGGTTATTAATGACGTTGTATTTTGCTTCTTTTGCCGGCACTTTTCTGCCACAGGCAGAGAAGCCCTTACTAGAGTTTTATGTAATGGTTGAAGTGAATAAAAGCTAGAAATACCTAGATCTAAGGTTTGTTTAAGCAAATGCTAATAGTTGAGTGATTAAAGTTGGTTAGACTAGTATAAGCCTAGATCTTGCTAGACTTTTCCGGACGGTTTAGCTCTTGCTTAAAAACGAGGTGAAAGAGAGACAAAGAGAGGTGAGCTTTAGAGGTTAGCACAAGCGTTAACAAAAGAGCTACTGAGCAGTTGCTTGGATTTGAAAGTGATAGTGTGGATTTTTAGAAACGGAATTTTTATATGAGTTGGAAATGCGTGGTGGTGGTTTTTGTTAGCTGATCTGGATTTCAGCCAGGGACTGCCGAGAAAATTGGAATTCACAGAACCACAACATGAAAAACCGTGAAACATGTGATTGATCAGATAGTTTCCAGAGCTCATCATTGTACCACAGTCTCGACCTGTGTTTAGACAGATCTAACCTTAGCTCATGCTTGCCCTAGCGCTAGCTTCAGTTTTCCAGGAAAGTTCTAACTTTGCCTGAGCTTATTCTACCTAGAGTTAGTATTCGTTTATTCACTCGATTTTGAGGGAGAGCTAGATCTAAGGAGTAGTTCCTAACCCCTAGAAACGTCGTTTTATTTACTTCAACCAATGGGTGAATTAAATAAACACTAGAAGTAGCTAGGTCTAAGGTTTTTTTAAGCAAATGCTAAGATTTGAGTGATTAAAGTTGGTTAGATTAGTCTAGGCTTAGATCTTGCTAGTTAGACTTTTCCGGACGACTTAGCTCTTGCTTGGAAACGAAATGAATAAATAAAGACTTCTAGCTTTAGAGGTTAGCACAAGCTAACCAAATTTGTAGCCTAGTCCAGAGCGTGCTAGCTTTTTAGACAGTCGTTGTTTGTCTTCTAAAATGGCGGCATTTATGCATGTGCGCCAACAAAAGAGCTACTGTGAGCCGCGGAGTGTTTAAATGAAACGGACACGCGTGGTGGTAGTCTTTCTCCCAGGAAGAAAATGGTAGTGTTCTAACGTTTTGTAGCTGATCCTGAATTTCAGTCATCGATTGCCGAGGACATTGGAATTCACAGAACCACAACATGTAAAATCGTAAAACATGTGATTGATCAGATAGTTTCCAGAGCTCATCATTGGATCACAGTATCGACCTGTTTTTAGACAGATCTAAGCCCTAACGCTAGCTTAAGTTCTTCCAGATAGTTCTAACTTTGCCTTAGCTTGTTCTACCTAGAGCTAGTATTCGATTATTCGCACGGTTTTGAGCGAGAGCTAGTTCTAAAGAGTAGTTTAGTTACTAAACAATAGAAACTTCGTTTTATTCACGTCACTCATTTACTGGAAAAATGTAAGTAAAATGGCAGACAATCACGAACAATTCAGCTCTAAAAATTTTTGCTTTTTCAAATACAAAGGATGGTTGGAAACAAACAATACTGGCGCTGTTGCCATTAAAATCAACGGACTTTTGGCGAAAACAATAAAAAGTAATAGGTACACATTAAAGCCACTTGCAAGAAAGGTCTTACTTTGTGCACGCCAGGACGTTGCTTTGAGTGAACACAGGGAGGTTAAAATAACATAGAAGATATAGATGGCTCAAATAAAAAACAGAAAAGTAAAGTGCAGTTTCAGAAAGTAATTCTTTGAATTTTCAAGAATTGATCAACTTACTGTGTTTATAAAATGAACGATTCATTACTCATCTTAAAAATATGCCTGGAAACACCAAGTATACGTCTAAAGATATACAAAATTACATTTTAGACGTAGATTCAAATTTAATTACTCGTATAGTTGATGAGATAAAATCTAGTGATAAATATATACAGCATAAACGTTGTTGAAGCTCGAGAGGAAGGCCACAAAGAACAGACGAGTATATCTTGCCGTTGCATACATGAATCAAAGATAAAAGAAAGGTTCATGGGGTTTGTTGAATTAAAAGAGCTCGCAGCTGAAACTTTTGCTAACACGATTAAACAGTTTTTGGAATACATTTTGTCCTGGAATAAGAAATTGTGCGAGTCTTATGATGGAGCTTCCTTTATGTCGGTAAAATTTCACGGATTGCAGTCATTTATCCTAGAGATGGCTAATAATCCTTTCCCCTTATGTGCGTTGCTATGCTCATCGCTTGAAAATATCCTTGGTTGACGTAGCTAAAAATGTGCAAATGGTTAGCGAAACCACAGGACTTTTTCAGTCTTGTTCAACTCTGTACCATGAGGTGTTCACATTCTCTAAATGAACTAACACTTGAAGGCAGTGGACCACCGACGGGGGGACGAACGGGACCTGCCCCCCCCCCCCAGGAGGTCACTTTAGTAATGTGGATTTTATTTTAAACTAATCGATCGTTGATTACGTAGTCGACAATCAATTGAAAATTACATTAAATTTATGATTAAATTTGTGATGTGATCATGAAAAAATTATCGGTTTTTTTAATTAACATAATCAATACCCTGAGTCCCAGCGGTCTGTTCATGAGTTGACGGTGTACAAGCGCTGATAGCGCCGCATTGATATAACGCTGAAAACCGGGAGTTAAATTCTCAAGTTATACAGGACGTTGAAAGCGCGACGTTGGTAAAGCATCAACAACGCGGGCCCCGTGTTTATTCCGCGTTTTTGAGACGTTGTCAACGTCGCGTCTTTCATTTACAAAATGGACACCATTCAGTTAGGCTGTCTAGGTGTATTACAAATAATAGAAATGACTGAGGAATTGTGTACGAGGAACACTAGACGGTGGGGTACACACCCAGTGCTTTCAAATCGTGTATCAAGCTTCGGCTGTACTTACACGAGCCGAGCGGAGTTAAGCCGACCCGGTCCGTCGCGGAAATCCGTGGTAGTGGCTAAATCTAACAGACCCGCACCGTTCCGACATGTGTTACTGCTACTACTGTCACAACTACCGTGAATTATCAAATCATAATGGAAGAACAGTGGAAAGAGACCGAACGATCTTTCTGGAGCCGAGTCGACCCGTTCCGGTATGCTCTCAGAGCACAGAAAAAATTCAGCTCCGTGCTGGTCGACTCGGTTCCTGTAGATATAACCACTCCCATTTAAATACACAGAAAGAATACACCTGGAAAAATTCCGCTCCACTCGGCTCGGCTCGTGTAAGTTAGCCGTAGCTTTAACAGGACAGTTTCACTTAATGTTTCAATTGTTTATTGCTATAATCCTTTGAATTAACTTCATATAGAGGTGGCTGCTGTTCGATAGCGTAAATAAATGTCCCCATGTCAAACATTTTGCCAGTTTGAAGTACACAATAATCACTTTGAAATAAACAATAAAAACTAGAACCAGGACAAAGTCGATACTTCTGTGGCCTCTCTGGTAGCTGCGCTGCGAGTACGCGTTGACAGCGGTCCGTATAAGGCCCGGTACACACGAGCGTCGTTGAACGCCGCGTTGCAGCTGCGTTGAAGTCGCATTGAAGCAAGTTGTAAGTTCACACCAAGCGTAGTTTCAGCGTTTAGAGCGGTGTTGCGACACTAGAACACAAGAACTCCTCTGTTGGTTGACTTCTAGTTCAAGGAGGAGAGAAGACGTACTTTGTTCGCTTACCTTGTTTACAGCTTCGTTCCACAACGGAATCTGACGGAAAAAAAACTTGTCTTACCGATTGCGTTCTCTCCTTTTCTTCTTTTGTAATGCAGTTTTCATCCATACTCTCGCAAACATTCACCCAGGCAGCTCTCTTCTGGATGTTATCATGATAATCCTCGATAGACGGTTCCCATATTGTAGGACGTTTCTTAACTTCTTCAATGAACTTTTCAACGACGAAAGAATCTATGAAGCCCAAAGTCTACGAATCTACAAAGTCTTTTCAATGCAGCTACAGCAACGCTGACGCTTGTGTGCATTGTCTGATGCCAAGCAACACACTGCCTCGCTGCTCCGAACTGGCGCTGCGGCTGCGTTGAGGCAGTGACGAGCGTCACAATTTTTGCAGTCGCTTCAACGCGGATGCACACCCAACGCAACGCCATTGTGTAAACTGTCCTATTTGAGCATACATACTGCCTAAACGCGGCTACAAAATGAGGCGGCGTTAACGCATATGTAAAAAGCTCGTTTGAACCCGGCCTAACTTAGTTTGGCATTGATAGCGCAGCGTCGTCAACGCGTCAGTAAGCGTTAGCAACGGTTAACGCCCGTTTAACACAGATTCGCCAGCGTTGATAGCGCGCGTATAACATGCCCACGGTAGTTCCATTTACCCAATTAACCGTTGTAACGCGACGTTGAAAACGCGTTGATATCAGCGCTTGTATATCATGGCCCTAATAAGGGAGTGCGCTGGGGTCACTCAAGGTCAGTGCGGGGTGATCTTGCGGAAAGAATGTTTATATTGCACTATTGTCTGACTCTAGCCCGTCACCATTAACTTTAAAAAATATATAATGTTTCAGAATTTGTGATAGGTTAAAGAACTTACATCCATTTAGATTTTATCTATATATTGAGTGGTTGAAGTAAATACTGGGTCAAGCGCCAAAAAAATAAATTCGGATATTTCTCACAAAAAATGTTCAACAAGTCTAGGCCCATGCGGTATATAACGGGCTATGAGCTATTAAATTCGGAAGTAGTTGAAATAATTTCCAACAGGTTGGGACACGGGTCAAGCACCAACAGCGTTTCCGTAAATAATGGGTCAAACGACGGTGGCACGTGTAGCAGTGCTGTATTGTTTTGCTGTTTGAAAAGTGAGGTTACGTTGTGTTATTGTCAAGTGCGCAGTGTTCAATAATAGTAGATTGTGATTAAGTGTCAAAATGAAGAATCCAGAACCCACTGCGAAGAAGCCAAGGCGTAAAAAGGGCGATGGAAGGGCACAAGCAGAAAGGAAAAGACTACGGTGTAGTGGGCAAGAATATGTGCGAAAAAACAACGTTGCTGTCCCAGCCAAACTTCCACCTCAAGCTCAGGTAACGTCTTACAACTTTCATTTTTAGGCATGTGGCTATTTATTTGTTATACCAGTATTTGTTTACTAAGGACTACCACTAACGACAACCTAGGTCTTCGTCCTTTTATTGTTTATATCATTACCCGTGACGTAGGATTAATAGTCAAGTACTAGACCACCGTAAATATTCACACTATACTTTTACAAACAGCGTTAAAAGCGGAAAAGTACAATAACGGGTCAAAGCACAATGTTGGTTTTAAATTAATAAAAAATAAAACGGTTTAATTGTTTTTTGTAGGTGCTCTGCAAATGCAAGTTGAAGTGCAGAAATATAGCGCATGAACAGAAACTGCGGCTCTTCAATGATTTTTACAACCTAAAAGACTTACAGAAACAGAACACCTATATTATGTCTTTAAGCCACATGTGCAAAGTCAAGCGAAGAAGGCCTAGCGTTGTTGAAGTCAGCAACAGTGCACCTAAGCAGTGCACAATGAAATACTTATTGCCAGATGGTGAAGGAGATGTACTGGAGGTGTGCAAGAAAACGTTTTGTGATGTTTTTTCAAATTACAAAGAGAAGGCTTGAAACACTAAGGAATTTCAAGAAAGAAGGCATGACCGAGTATGTAGAAAAGCGGGGAAATAAGGTTATTCAAAGAAAATACAGTTACGATGATGAAAACCATGTAATTGCTCACATAAACAGTTTTCCCAGAAAAGAAAGTCATTATTGTAGGGAGAAAACCGACAAGGAGTTTTTAAGCCAAGACCTGAATATCTGCCGAATGTATGTAGCTTTCAAAAAAAAATTTCCAGAAACTATTGTTAAGGAAAAGTACTATAGAAAAGTGTTCAAAAACAGATTTCCAAAATTGTCATTTCACCAGCCGAGGACAGATACTTGTGCAACTTGTGACTCGCTTAATACTGAAGCCAAAAACAACCCTAGAAATTCCACAGTCAAATCAAGGCTAGAATTACACCACAGAAAAGCTGAGCAGGCTGTAAATGAAATGAAAAATTATCGAAAAAAGTCACAAGAGATTAATAGTTATGTTTCTTGGGTGGCCATGGATTTGCAAAAAGTGCTATCCCTACCCACTTTGACACACTCTGACATGTATTATATGTATTATAAAAGCCAAAACCCACTGACTCACTCATCACGATTTCTCAAAAACTACAGAACGGATTGGAATGAAATTTGGTATGTAGCTTCCTCTAGGGCCATAGGTAATCACTAAGAAAGGGTTTGAAGAATTCGAAATTTTAGAGGGTTTTGGGGGAGGATCAAAGTTATTAAAAAATGACTTCTTCAAAACTACCGAACGGAT
>JAGFPH010000525.1:369537-386072 GCA_018207615.1 Philaenus spumarius
GAACCCAGTTTCGAGTAATATGATTATACTAAAGTGTTTCCTATACCATCATTGTACACAGCATGGGAATCTGAAAGCCACTACAACACTAACCCAGCTGTTAGCCCTTAATAATACTGATGTTTTATTAAAACAATTATGGTACTAAGACCTGAAAATTAAAAGCCACTAAGATACACTCCCAATCTGAGAACCATAGTGATAATAATGTATTGATAGTATCAAGGTATTTAAACCTTAAATCTGAATTCCACCACGGCACAAAGCCAGTTCTTAGACCCTTGATGACACGTAGGGTTTGCTAATACCCTCGTTTTACTCAGCATTAACATCTGAAAGCCTCATTCCACTAACCCAGCCCTGACAACCATAATTATAATATTCAAGACACTGTTCTTGAACCAGGGTATATCAGATTGAAAACAAATTCCATAGTATTCCTCATAATAAAAAAATATATATTTTTGATACCTCATAAGAGTAATGTTTTTAAGTGATCCATTAAGAATTGATCGTGTGCACCTTTTTCGCAATACAGAAGATTACAAACAAAATTGTATGTTTTAAATGTGGATCTCAATTAGTTATTTTGTTAGTGATGTTCAAATTTTTAGTTTCTACACCCTACTCCCTATTTCTGCGGCAAGATAACTTGCTCGTGGTTCGATGTCGATCCACGCGGAACACCTGCCTGCTCCAACCTACTCCATACTATATCAAACATGCATCGTGTAAACAGATCATAATTTGGACAATATATTTAGGCATGACGACCGGAAGGCTCCCCTTCTTATAAATAATTATACAAGTATTTGTTTACTTAAATATTTTGTCCAATAGTTTGCAATTTCTCCATCGTACCAGTGGGGAGCCTTAGCTTGTGAGTGGGATGAAAAAATATTTGATAATTATTTTTACTCAAAACGGTTAAAATATTATATATATGACCGTCATTTTTGTCGGCATATCAATGTTTTTTTATAAAGAACCCTTACTGTATATCTGTTGACCTAACTGAAGTAGCATAACAAAAATGTCTTACTCCCTTTGCAGTGGCGTAACTACATTGATTGGCGCCCCCCCCCCCGCCTGCAGGTACATAAATGGCCAACCTCAAAATAAAAGTCGCAACTTGACGGCTCCACGTAGTATATAAATAAGACTGGCGCATGTAATACATTATTATTACATTATTTTTAAATTGAAATGAAATAAATAAATTTAAGTATAGGACATTCTTTACATAACCAAACTATCAGTTGGTAGCATTGTAATTATTAAATATGACAATGCTATGAAGTATCATACTCAAAAGAACATGCAAGCTTTAAGCTTAAACTAATTTATCATCTTTAAAAGGGAAAGAAAGACTGCAACTTTAAACATCAAACATCAACGTTTATTATTGACAAAAATCTTGCAAGTTGTTATAATAAAATTACATTTATTTAAAACCTCTTCTTTTTTCCGTGTGAAAATACTTGTCGGTTAACGTGTAAGGTCCATAGGCTTGTACTTCGAAGGGGGTGATTATACTTTTTCTATGTCATCATTAAGACTAGGCGCTTATTAGAAAGCGATTGACGCGTGTGAGATGACGGAAGCGAGCTGCATGACACGACAGCGCCGCACGCGTCGCGTTGGGGAACGCATATCACAACGCAGTTGCTCCCAACTCTCGCCCAGTAGACACGTGTATTTTACTTAATTTTATTTTTTAGAAAGTTTAAAATGAATGATTAATAAAACTATGTTTATTAGATCCAACCTAATTTAAAATGACTTCATAATTATCAGAATTACTTGCTGTGTCTACTAACTACTTCCGGATGAACCGAAACTCACAGAGGTGCACGGGATGATAGGCCTACATAGGCTATTATGTTCTTTCTATGTTGACTATAAGCATGAAACTAATAACCTTAGGCATTTTCACTTCTTAGTTTATGACTTTATGAAGACCAATTTGTTTTTAATTTTTATGGGGTTAATGTCAAACGCCAAATATTTTATTAAAAATTATTTCATTTTCAAATGCATAGAACATATATAACACAGTTTTAATTCATTAACAAAAAATATTTATTAAACAATTCAGTGGACATATATATTTATTAAAAATTATTTTATTTAAAAATACTTTTTTATGTTTATTTAATATGCAACTTTATTATTCAATTAAATTCAATTTTATTTTCAACATTTTTTAATCTGAAAAATGTGATCATGGAAAATTCACGACTGGACACTGCACAACTGGAGCGACAGACAGTAGAGTACTGAACTCGTGAGACGTGTCACGCGTGGCGCGAGAAACTGTTTCTGCCACTGTGCCACATGTATGTCGTGCCACGCGAGTCACGCTGCGTAGAGTCGCGTTACTAATATGCGCTAATCCGTTTATTTACGTAGGTATGTTACATAAAGTCGCGCTATCAAACGCGTCTCTGCCTAGCCTAATACCCATGTATGTGGTTATTACATTTATATCAATGAAATACATTTGTTTGTTAGGGAAGCAAATAGTTCACTTATTAATTACTAAAGTTTAGCAGGCATTATTGTTAACTGTTAGTAAACAGATTGCGCAACCGCAATGATTACGGTTTCAGACTTATGATCCATGGTTATATTATTTATGGAACAATTTTATTAAGATATCTTAATGAAATATTGTTCACTGTAAAATTTATTTTGATGATAATGTGTTTACTACATTTTATTTTTTAAATTCCTCTATATATGTTATATGTAAATAATAAACTTCTTCTTAATATTAAAAAATGTTGCGTCATGTCATATTATAGAGTATTACAGCCTTTAATTAACAATTATAACATTGATATGCAATTATTGAACAGAGTTACTAGCTTTAAGGATTTGGGGGTTCTTATGTCACAAGATTTATCTTTTAGTTGTCATATTGTTAATATAGTAAAGAGAGCTTATTCCACCTTGGGTTTTATTTGTCGGTTGGGGAGGGATTTTAATAATATTGTCGTTATGAAAGTTTTATTTAATAGTCTAGTTAGATCAGGGCCGGAATTTGCCTGTATTGTTTGGTCCCCATCAACAAAATACTATGTAAATATGATAGAAAAAGTTCAGAAAAGATTTTTGCGAGTGTTATTTTATCAAAAATTTGGATTTAATAACCAGCAAATTTGGACAATAAGATATAGGGAATTTTTGAGTGCATTTAAAGTCGATTCGTTGGCAGTTAGGAGAAATTTGTTGAGGTTGTGTTTCTTGAGAGGAGTTATGTGTGGCATGATTGAGGATCCTGAGAGCCTAAGACAGATATGCTGGTGTGTTCCACCTTATGGGATGAGAATCAGACGACCACTTTACCAGGAGCGCATTAGAACCCATGCTCATACGTCGTCGCCGCTGAACTCGTCAATTGCTCTGTACAATTTGGTCGCTCACAAGGTGGATGTTTCCTGGGGTATGTCGAGGTTCCGCAGGGAGACTTTGTCTGCATTAAACCAGCGCTGACTGTGGGTTTGCCAGTTTTGATGGGACTCATCAGCTGGGTATAATATGTTAGTTTTTATGTTTTCATTATTATTGTTTATTTGTATATAATGTGTATGATTATGTATTTGGTTGTTTTGTTTAATTATTTGTTTCATAGTTTTAATTAGTTTAGGCATGACTTATTTTAATTTTGTATAGATGGCGCCCCAGTAATTGGGTTTTTTACCTGTTGGGGTTGCTTTTACAACACGGTTCTATTATGTATTTCTTTTGTTTGTTTGTAAAATTGTGTTGTAATAAATTTATTCTACTCTATTCTATTCTATTCTATTCTATGTGCCCGGGTCACGGCGCACCTAGACCCGCCGCAACACCCCGCAGCGCGGGGGTGTTATTACGTCACTGTCCCTTTGTCAGTAGCGGATTACGAGCTCAGCGGCCCCTAGGCACTTTTCTTTTCGCGGCCCCAGTACAACTTGCCTGATGGATATTAAGTTACGATCGACTAAAATAAGGAAAAACTGGGATGATGAAATTTGTGTATACATTTAGGCCTAAGCTATGACATAATTGGTAAAATGTCCTTTTAACCCTATAACTGGTAATCATAATGTCGGTTTTTTGTACTGCAAGCATTTTTTTTTAAATTTGTCAGATATAGTAATTATATCCCAATCCAAAAGTATTCAATATATTTTTGTAGCAAAAAAGGCCAAAGAATTAAAATATATGCAACTAAAAGTTATTTGATGTAGGCTAAAACTTAAAGAGTTATTAGCTAAGGAAGCCCAAAACAATTTTAGTAACGGGGAAAATCCAACTTTATGCCTACATTACAAATAGTAAAACATTTTTGTAACTTTTTTTCAAAATAAACAAAAGTTTCATAATTTAATTCCGAACAGTACAAAAACATAGGCAACATCAATTTCAAAAATTTGTTTCAGAAAAAACAGTTTTTATGTACTTACTACACTACCACTACTAAAACTGGGTCTGTGCAAAACTCAAGGGCCCCTAGGTACGTGCCTATCATTCCTAATGGGTAATCCACTGCCCTTTGTAAACACAATATCGAGTGCGTTCAAAATTGCTGTAGATCTTCTAAATATTAAGAAATTCTTATGACTGATGTTTTTATAACTGCAACTATTAGCACAAGGGGTGGACGAAGTTTTTATTTATTTATTTTGTTATATTTCACAATTACAAAATTAATAAAACTAGTTTAAAGTTTACAAAAAAATAATAGGCAAACGTGCGTAGAATAACGTGAAATAAAGGCAAAATTAGATACCCCCAAAGGAAAACCTGTTTGGTATGGCCTGTTGTCGGGGGACCATCAATTAAAGTTTTTACAATTTGTCAAAAACAAAAGAGGTTGTTTACTGCAGCTGCACTTAAAAAGAAATAATAATCTACTTAATTATTATAAAAGTTGGAATTTAAATTCAATTATAATTAATACATTATTTACATACTTTGGAAATACTTTTAAATCTGTCAAACAAATTATCAGTTGTTAAGAGCCAAGTCCTGACTAATTTAAGAAACCTCGACAGAGACCCTTGCCTCCCTCACACCAGCCGGAAGGTGATAGTATTTAGGTGCATTATAAGTAAAACAATTTTGAAAAACGGTTAATCTTGGTCTAGGGACATTTATTGTGAATTTATGTCTAAGTTCGTATGGAAATAGTTGTGGCGAAATCGGATTATTTGTACTTCTCTTGTAGAATATTTTTTAATCTTTGAAGACATACAAATATTTGAGTGGCAGAATATTCTTCTTTTTTTAAGCGGTAAGGATGATTCCATCTTAGATTTTTTTTAGATTATTTAACAAAATGTTTCTGCAAGACCAATATTGGTTGTAAAGTTGTAGTAGCCCCCCCCCCCACCGACAAACCAACCCATATACCAGACGGGGACCTACCAGAGAGTGGTAAATCATCAGAAGGGTTTGGGTAAGGCAACTCTTTTAAGATATTAAAGTTGGAACGTAAACAAATCATAATTCCCTTCATGGACACAGTACCAAACCCATTCAATGTTATTAATCCTACCGAATTATTTGGCTGTAACTTTTGTTAGATGATTGGAACCCTCGGTGCAAAAGGCGAATACATTTCTTTAACGCTTAGGTAATAGAAACTTGGAAATATTTAAATCTAGTAAGTAGGAACTTGAAAATCTACTTGCGCATGTAGGCCCAGACGAAATTTACATAAATGTTTTGCCTGATAATATTTCAAATTATTTCCTGAAATTTTATTTCTACATAGGTAGGCCTATCTAGACTAGAAACGCACTTTACTTTATTTCACAATTTAGAACGATTTTTATTTATTTATTAAATTGGTTTACTTATTGATATAGGCCTATTTATCGTCAATACCGATACTGTATATCCTAAAATATTACACTAAGTAACAGCATAATAAAACAGCCCTACGCATAGGCCTATACACATCAACTCCTATAAAAGGAGTGTACGTCCGTAAAACGTGATTAACATATACCCTAATATAAAAGCTGATTTCACCCATCATCTGTAATACTTAAACAAACCCAGAGTAGATTATAGTTTGGGGTTATGTTTACAACTTCAATCGTTATAATTTCTTGTGAGGTTGATTTTATTAAATATGAGTTATAGAACTAATGTAGGCTAATGCTATAATATAAGTTATATTTGATTTGAGGTTATAAACTGTATATAAATACAACCTTTTATCATCAATATAGCCTATTTGTTTATACAAATTTAAAGAAGCGATAGGCCTACCTATTCGTTTAACTTCGGAAACATTCGTACATCTTCGTATAACACATAAACATAAAATTCGATTATTAATTTCTTCACTATAATATTAATAACTTCTAAATCATTTGATCTATCAATATGAAATAAAAAGCAATTAAAAGATAGTATTTTTATAGTTCTTTAAATATATAATAACGTAGACTATGTAAATTAAAATGTTTAACGAATAGGCCTACAGTTTTATAATCCTTATTGTACACATTTACCGAGTTAAAAATCCCCGTCAGCATAGTTAGGTAGGCCTTAATGTTGTTTTTAAATAGTTTGCTTTAATTAAAATGATGTATTTCTGATGAGTATCTAATTAATCAGCCTGTGATTTTTCACGGAGGATTACTAGTAGGCCTACACATATAAAATGCTATCAGTAGGCCTACAAAATTTAACACTTAGACTAATAATCTTTTTGTAGAGTAATCATTACAAGATCTGTTTTAATTCAAGACTGCACCTTACGACTCGGTTGCAAAACTAAAAGTGGGAAACCAACAAAAATACAATATTATGTCAACTTATTTTATCCGGTCGTTTTTATTCATTCTGTCTTTAGATGATAATTTCATTCTATAGTGCAACGCCCATACCCGACTAAAACTAATTTCTTATTGGTTTGCACGGGATACAGTGGGCGTGGTCTATTGTGCCATGTTTTCATCTAGCCTATTATGGTAACATCAAGGATGTCGAACAACATAAAGTCTATTTACTCCGAAGGTACAGGTGCTTAATTGAATGAAACAGAACATTAAAGGTCTTAATTTGATCGACATCGTTATTGGCACATGCGGCTCTTGTTTTTACCGTTGTTTATAATGTTCGTGATGTCTAACTTTCGGTGTCTTATACGGGTTAGGCTAGCTTAGGTCAAGCAAACAGATTTTTTCGAATGTATTGACTATAGGTTTAGAATTAAAATGAGTTAAGGCATTAAGTGAATGTTCATTTTAAAGATTACGTCGGCGAACTCGCTGAAATTTTATCTCTTTTCATTCCGATTTTCTAGCATAGAGGTTTCTTTTTTCATTCGCAAAAATAATAGGCTAAATCTTTACTCGTACAAAACATAATATTTCTTTGAATATTTTCTCCGCTTATAGGTAATACGACGCCCGTTATCTGATTTTTATCTAGGCTAGGTAGCAGTAGCGTAGCCATAATTTTGAAATTTGTGGGGTTTACCGGAGTTTTGGGTCCCTTCCGGGGGGTCTGTGGAGTAATTGTGTACGAGTATTTATTAAAGTAAAGTATATAAATTGCGTAAAGTAAAAGCTTAAATTTAATAAATCATTGCTTTTGCGAATCTTTTGCTTATGGATTTAGAACCACTTTTCGTATATTTTTAGTTCATTTTATAGTGTCAATTTAACAAGGAATAGTGGTTTCAAATTAATATTACAATGTCTGTTTCGCTATTAGTGTTTATTTTCATAGCATAATAACAGATACATTTTTACAAGTTACAACCACCTGTCCTATAAAACTCATCCAGCACATAGTTTATAGTAAGCTTAGTAATAAAAACCCCACGATGGACATAGAGCAAAGCCAGGCCACGCGTCTCATTTGTTGTGTTCTTCTAACGTCGAAAAAGACCTTTCACTTGTAGCAGTTTTTACTGGCAGCGTGGCAAATATTTTCAGTAATGTGTGAACTGCTGGTAAAGTAGGCCTTTGTCACACACACTTTTCGTACTTTTCTATCATTCATGTCAATCATGTCATACCAGATAAATAATAAAATAATACGATTTATAGTAAACATTCAACTATTGGTTTTTTTCTATCAACAATATTATTTTGTCTTCATGTATGAAAACTTTTTTTACATCCTATAACCGATATTATCTTTTTAATTTTTAGGCCTTCTTATTCGTTTTTTTAGCCTCTTTTACAGGCTCAAGAGGGGGGGGGGGGGGTGTTGTAATCCGGAAAAGCCCCCCGAGGCTACGCCACTGATATTTAGTTAGTGAAAAGATTAACATTTTTGTGTTATCAACATTAGTCCATACCTCCTTTATTACAACCACGAAAAAAATCTACTATCGACATATGTTTCGATTTTTATAAACATTTTTAACAACAGACGTTTTGGCATTGAAAAAGTTGATATGTCATTTGAAAACTGATCTGAACCAAATTATTTTTCAAATCTCTGCATTTGTATTCCTGCCCAGGATGTGATAATTTTCTACTTATAAAAAGTCAAAAACTTCCTATCTGTTCTACTCATTTTTAAATCGACGGCAAATGTTTTATCAGTGACATGGTTGGTATTTTATCATTCTATAGGCCCTAACTCTCTTTTTGTCTCTAAAGCAACAAAATAATCCAGACTGTGTAAAATATTTATTTGTTTTGTTTTCGCTTAGCGAAGACGTGGATGAAAAGGTGTTTGTTTCTCTGATTTCGTAATAAACCTGATAATATTATGAAACCTTAGCTAATTCCTAAATGTACAGGGTGATTCAGAACTATACGGCAATATTTCGGTAGCTCATTATAGCCTACAGCTAAAAATAAGAAAACAAATTCATATAAACATATGCCTGAAAACGCTTCGTTTTGCAGATATCAGCCATTTTTTTTACAAAATAATTCATATCTAGAGAAATGTTTGACTGATTGTGTTCAAACTTGGCATGAAATTTAACCTAACAATGATCTATCTCAAGAAAAATAAGTGATTGCAGCCAATCATGCTATTCTAAATAAGTGATTGCAGCCAATCATGCTATTCTAAATTTCGGCTGATTGAAAATTTCAACCCTAAATTACTCAAAAGCGTACATTTTAACAAAAAAAATCCACGACACCTTTTTTTGAAGCCCTTTTCATTCCCTATCGGATGGTGTAAACTGTCAAAACAATCGGATGAAGGAAAACAACTAGGCCTAAGTTAAAGAAAATAACAGCATAATATGTAAACTTAGGACATACAATATTGTTGCGTTTATTGTGTTGGGGTGCCGGGTTGAACAAACCAATTAATTATTATACATAACTTAACTATTATCCTTCATCCGATTGTTTTGACAATATTCTTAACTTGTGAGACAACATCCTTCATAGAATAAATTTGTACAAAATTTCTCACCCAATTATTAAAATTATAATATCAACTCAAATTACAGTTATACATATTTTAGCTCATGCATAGTAGCATCTCTAGATGACGACATTGTTGTTGAAACGCTCGTGGTTTTAATTCGGACACATGTGAGCAGGCTGAACCAATAACTGTGACAGGCAGTCATTTGTTTTACACTTTTAGCAGCCAACATTTTAAAATACACCTGTGTTTTAAAACTGTCACATTTATTTTAGTTTCAGGATCATACAAATCTATAGGCCTACATTTTGTAACAAATTAACATGTAATACAGGTAATGTGTTAAAAGTGATGAGAAATAAAACTAGAAACGTTTAGTGTAATTTAGGCAAGTGTGGTCTATAATCTAAATATGTAAATGAGTCATGCAATTTTTCAAAATATTCCCTCCAAATTGTTTATGAAGGAAATAATCGAAAAGAACATCGTTTAAATTGACGATACTTGGGGAAAATCTATGCAAAGGGTACTTGAGGGGATTTGATTTCTTATTGTTTACACTAAAAGTGCATACGGTAGCAGGGATTCGTCTTATCAAGTAAATAGCGATAAGAAATTTAAATTTTTTTTTATTTATTGTAAACAAAGTTAGTTATTTTCTGTTAAGTTGTAGAAATTATTTTGTGACATTCCACTTAATGTTTATATTATTAGGCTATTCCGCGGGCGGATCCAGCCAGTTTTTAAGGGGGGCAGTCTCCTATTCCAAGGAGTATGGAATAGTTTTTTGAAATACAGTGCTTCACAAAGTATTTTTGAACTACTTATTTCACGAGAACCTATTTTGTTTTGTTTTCCTTGCAACGGTCTGTGGTTAATAAAGTGATCACTTAACAGAAGGTCTTAAATCGCTTGGATCGTTAGACAAAAACCAACTCTATAGCCAATAGCAAACCGTCGATTTTTTGTAATCATATCTACTCCACGAGTTGCCAGCAGTGAGTAAACAAACAAAAAAGTGGTCAGATAAGTGACCACTGCACGTCTAGTCACAAAGTGACCACTGCCCGTCTAGTCACATCACTGATTTCACCATTTTGTATGTCAGTCCTCACCTGAAGAGGACTTTTATATCAATTTAGGTAAGTTTATGATTTATTACTTATTACCACTTTATTATATATACTTCAGTAAATACTTTAAAAGATAGTTTTCTTTACTTTTCAAATCCCAATATCTATATTTATTTTAGTAAACATAACTTTATGTTTCTAACCCAAACATTTTACAAGTTATGATAGCCTGTAGTAAACAAGTACAAATTTGTTGAGGTGTAAAAACTTTTCTATCTGGTGCTAGCATGTGTGAAGTTATTACAAAAGTAAGTTTATTTATCAGTAAACCTTTGGCAAAGATAATATTTAGAGTTTACTAAAACAAGCCACTATTCAGCTACTGACAAAATATGGTTCCACTTATATTGAATCAGTGAATATGGCAATCTCCAATCTAGAAGTTATTTGTTTTATTACTTTTAGTAGTAATTTGTACAACGAAACTGTAATATTGGAAAATAAGTGATTTTTTTCAGTATGGAGGGTCTCCTACCAGTCCGCTGCGGCAAAATAACGAGATCGATGATAGATACCTGATGACAGTTATCGACAGTATGGCAGAATATTCGGAAGATGGAGATGACGGTGAGGCTGACTACCGCGCACATATTTCTTTAGATTCAGGTATGCCTATTCTTTCAACTAGGTCTTCTATATTGGTGAGTACTCTGATCCATTCTGAAGAATCTGGAATTTCAACACCTTCCATCTACATTTGACTACACAAGTATTGCAACGTCTTCTGGGCAAGGCAAGTCACTAATCAAAACATTTTAAATAGTGATGATAGTTTATTAGGTCATAGCTATACACCACAATAAGATATACCTGATCACTTCAGAGATATTTTTGAGTATATCAGCTCTTCCGAGGAATCTACAACACGTGCTGAAGAAGAATTTTCACATACGGAAAAAGAAGGGAGCCTAAACGATCTAATCCATTTACATTTAGTTATAACTTAGAAAAGCCTAGTACATTTGATTCATTTAAGTTTTATCAGTATACAGGTATAATAACTGTTTATTTTGTAACTCGTAGTTTTAAGTATACAATAATCATTCTAAATGTACAAGATTTAAAAGTGATTTATTTTGTCATTGTGTTTACCAAAGTTGTTCCTTTTGTTTTTTTATTTCAGTTGGTTCACTAATATTAAAAATAAGTATTTTATGACTACAAGATGTAATTTCAATTAGTCTTTTTCCAATATAACTGTTTATTTTGTAACACGCAGTTTTATGTATACAATAACCTTTCTAAAGGTACAAGATTTAATTGTGATTTATTTTTCCATATTGTGTTTACCAAAGTTGTTCCTATTGTATTTTTACTGTAGTATGTTCACTAATAGTAAAAATAAATTAAATATAAATTAATTTTAAAGTGTATTGTTTACAAATCATAAAGTGGTTAATAAACTAACCACCCCTTACATGTGGAGTTTAAGCACTCTAGTTAGTTTATTGGCCACCACTTATCACAAAAACGCGTAAAGATAAAAAAATATTTAAAAAGCTATTTATGGTTAATTTTTATAGTTAGTTCAACTCATAATATAATGAAAATTTGAAATTAGAAAAAAATTTCTTGCCCACCCAGGACGAAACCATGTTGGTCAATTAATTAACCAGTAAAATATAGAGGGTTAAATAGGAATATATGCTGTACCCAAAAATTAAATTTTATTAGGCCTATAACAAATTGTAGAGAATAAATCATAGAATTGAACTGTACACTTGCAAATTTTAAATATCCTTATTCTATAAACTTATTTCACTTTGTTTCACTAAATGATTTTCTCTATTGTTCTAAAGTAAAAAATCATGGTCTCACTATAAACAATACTCTAAGCTGGACGGACCATGTTATTGACACGTGCAATAAAGTGTTTGCTGGTATGCACACTCTGAAGAAAGCAAAAGTAAACATTGCTTGCCGTTTAATGTTAGAGTGCAGCTGGTGAAAACAATTTTTCCGTATTTTAACTATTGTGATACTGTTATCAATGGCATGACTGTGGAATTAGCTAACAAACTTCAGCGTGCTCAAATTATTCATTTTTGACTTAAAACGTGACGATCATGTGACAAAATATTATAAACAAATTTCAATTCTAAAACTTAGTTTTTTTCGAAATTACCACATTTTGTTGTTATTGCACGCTATTCTGCTCACTGGATTGCCTCGCTATCTGGCAGAAAGGTTTGTCTTTAGCTCACGTCATGTAAATGCCACCGACACAGGACGAGGAGCTTCATTATTACTTATACCCAGGCACAGAACTGAGATATTTAATAAATCTTTCACTGTGACAGCATGTAGGCTATGGAATTCATTGCCGGAGAGTTTAAAATGCATCAATGACCGTGTTCAGTTCAAGAAGGCTTTGGGTTGTTGGTTCTGCGACAGTTTTAAGTAGTTTCGGGCGCTCGGGCAGGATTTGAGGCATGTTCTTGAATGTGTGAGTGTTTGAGAGTGTAAGTGTGTTTATGTATATATTTATCTATTATATTGTAGCATAGTTAAATTTTAATTTAATTTTACTTAGGAGACAAATGTGTATATTTTTAGTTTTCATACATTATGTTTTAGAAGTAATTATTATTTGTAGTTTTGTTTGTTTATTAATTTGTATTTGTAATATGAATTTTTATGTATTTATGTATTTGTAAATTTGATTTTAAGTGGAAGAGAGAACCCAATGGTCCTAACCTCGCCTCACTAAATAAATATTAGTATTATTAAATTAGAACAACTACACTAAACTCTCAGAAACGTATAGTATACAGTTCCAGACAGACGCTGTAGACAATGGGAAAAAGTAACTGCTAACGTTAAAGAAATGTACGTATGTCACGGAAATACCCGAATAGCCTCGGAACACTAAACCAGGTTTTTCTTATATCAAACGAAAATATATAACTTGCACTTCTTCAAATCTATATAAAAATCATTATGCAAATATATCGATTTGTAACATATACATCGGTTGCAAAATGTGCTTTCTCATTGGTTGAAAACTGTCCAAATTACAGGATTTACAGAAAACTTCATAACTAAGAAACTATAAGAGTGAAGAATGATTGGAAGATCGTGGTAGAAATTTCAAATCTTGACGAATCCAATGGTGTCCTTATTTTCTTTCAAAACAAGTCTGTCTTACGGTTATGTGCCTTAAAAAGTTATGAGTTTCGAGTCATTTCCTTGTGCTTTCTCGCGCGGCATCAGTTGATTTGGGCAACTACAATTTTACAACGATGATTACATAATATGTACATATACATTTTAGAAGATATTTGTAAATACAAAAACTAAAGTTCAAAACATTTTCTTTCCAATTATTATTGTTTGATTAAGATTGGATAATATTTAGTGGGTGAAATGTGCTATACAAGTTGTGTTGTCTGAGACTACTCAATTGAGCAGTCTGCCACTTAAACGATTAAACAAAAATATAATAACCCAAAGGAGGGAGCTGCACCAGCCCCCCCCCCCCCGGATCCGCTAATTCAGCTCTTCTTTACAAAAAGATGTCTTTGGGCAACGCACAGCACATTTCGTGTACACAGCTAACCAAAGCTTTCTAGGTAGAACTATTGAGCGTGTTACTTTCTACGTAGGAAACTATAAACTTAAATTTATCAAAAGGTGTAACATACAATTCCTTGTTGAGTAGCCTATAATAACTGTTGAGTTGTAAGGAATTGTATAGTTTGAAAATCACCAATTTAGAACTTTTGAAAAGCTGTCTAAACATTTTGATGCCGAAAATGTTTGTGATATATTCCTGAAAATACCGTGCTTATTTCAGTGTAATTGCATAGAATTAATTAAATTGCTATAATTTTCATACGGAGGCCTATAAGTTATTAAGATGATGTTCGCAGTAAAGTGTTGGTAGAAACATGTACTAAATTATTAAATATAAAATTAATATAAAGACAATAAAAGAGAAGTAGGTTGTTGTGGTAAAAGTAAGGTTGACGCTCACCTTAAATTTGACTTTAACTTCATATTCGGCACTCTGTAACGTGGGTAAGAAAATATAATTTTACCGTAGGATGCTATTCACACACCAAGCTGTATTCACTTTGCGCGATAAATAAATTGCACAGACACTTTTGTGTGTCATAAGGCACGCCGAGTTTTCCCCCTTTTAAATATGTCAACATTCTAGGGGGCCTATAGCTAAAATATGTGATCAACAATGTTTGTGAAAAGTGTCCACTGTTTCATAAATACAAAACAATCTAATATTTTTGTAGACTTATATTATTTAACTATGTATTACGTGTGAAAACAAGCCATCACTGTTCATCATCGATCAAATGCTATCTGGAATGACTAGTTTTCAATAAAAACACTAATAATTTAACCTTAAAATGAAACAACACAACACTATAGCCTACAGGGTGATCCTTAAATAAATAGGACGCCTTATGGAGTGGGTTCCTTACATAAAATAAACAAAAAAGTTCCTATAAACATGTCCTTTAAAACGCTTCGTTTTCCAGATATCCGCCATTTTGTTTTTTTACAAAATAATTCATATCTTGAGAAATGTTTAACTGATTGAGTTCAAACTTTTTATGAATTTTAACCTAACAATGATCTATCTCTAGAAAAATAATCGATTATATAAAATCATGCTTTTAAAAATGGCGGCTGTTTGAAAATTGCAAACCTGAATTACTCAAAACACGTACATTTTAACAAAAAATATCATGGCACCTTTTTAGTAGCCCTTTAAATTCCCTATCGGATTGTGTAACTTTCAAAACAATCAAATGAATGATATTAAATAAGTTAAAGATAATAACAGCATATGTACATATCCCCTAATATTGTTGTGTTTACTGTGTTGGTATAGGATGCCGGGTTGAACTAAACAATTATTACACATAACTTAACTACTATCTTTCATCCTGTTGTTTTGGCAGTTACACCATCCGATAAGGAATCAAAAGGGCTACAAAAAATGTGTCTTAATATTTTTTCTTAAAATTTACGTTTTTTTAGGTTTGAAATTTTCAAACAGTCGCCATTTTGATACGCGTAATTGGATATTTAGTCATATACATATTCGATACATAGGATATACATGGCGTTTTAGGGAACATGTTTATAGGAACTTTTTTATTTACTTTTGTGTGAAGTTTGGCGTCCTATTTAAGAAATACCTTGTATAACTCATATAAACAAAACACTGACGATGGACAGCTGTCAAAGCCGAGTCATCGTAATCTTCGTCGTTCTCACTGTTTACAGACCATAGATTGACTACACAAGAAAGGAAGACAACACATTTACTCTTTGAAGCGAAGAACAAAATTAATTATAAACTCATTGGCAAGCCTACAAGTGTCGATATTTTAAACGGACGCCACAGTGTTGCAAAATCCAGAAAAAGTGGCAAAAACTCATAATTCATGTTTTTATTATCATACCTATTTACGCAAGTTGCCTTAAAACTTATTAAATAATATTAATTAAATGCATATTGTCCATATATACATTTATTAAATTTTATATTGTATATTTTTTTATAATAATCGATCTAGTGATTCATATACATAGGCCTACAAATCATTCTTGAACACTTTCCACATAATTTGTTATTAAAAAGAGTTTGTTTGTATTTTTAAAAAGGGTTTGTATTTATTCGCTACTCATAGACCAGGCAAACTAGTAAAATTTCGACCCGAATAAATACATTTTTCCCTACAGCTCCGATTTGGATGCAGTTGTCTGCATCGTGTTTAGAAAAATACCAGGAAAAAGTCTACTTATGACCAGTTTCGGGAGAAAGAGGAAATGCATCGTGGGTGCATAAGTGCATCTAAAAGTGTATAATTTCTTTTAAACCTCTAAAAATGGACAAAAAGCCTCGAAAATCGGTACACGGAGGTTTTTGGGACGCTGATCTCATTTCTGGCCATGCGAAATGCCCCCGGTGCACCGGGTGGGGGGGGTGAAAATTTCCTCTTTTGGGTTTTTGGGGGCACTGATTTGAATTCTGACTATGAGAAACGCCCCCGATGCGCTGAGGAGTCGGGGCCGATG
>JAGFPH010000525.1:453023-467115 GCA_018207615.1 Philaenus spumarius
CGTTTGTACGAATGTTACAGGAAAACTCCAGGGGCTGGCGTCAATGTTCAGTTTCCGGTGCATCAGGTACCCGGGGAGTGGTCATCGATGCCAAATTCGAGAAGAACGCCCAAAAAACCCCTGATACGATTTTCTGTTCGTTTGTACGAATGTTACAGGAAAACTCCAGGGGCTGGCGTCAATGTTCAGTTTCCGGTGCATCAGGTACCCGGGGAGTGGTCTCCGATACCAGTATCGAGAAGAACGCCCAAAAAACCCTGATACGATTTTCTGTTCGTTTGTACGAAAAAAATCCAGGGGCTGGCGTCAATGTCCAGTTTCCTGTGCATCAGGTACCCGGGGAGTGGTCGCCGATGCCAGAATCGAGAAGAACGCCCAAAAAACCACTGATACGATTTTCGGTTCGTTTGTACGAATGTTACAGGAATACTCCAGGGTATGGCGTCGATGTACAGGTTCCGGTGTATCTGGTACCCGGGGAGTAGTCACCGATTCCAAATTCGAGAAGAACACCCAAAAAAAAACCTGTTACGATTTTCGGTTCGTTTGTATGAATGTTACAGGAATACTCCAGGGTATGGCGTCAATGTACAGGTTCCGGTGTATCTGGTACCCGGGGAGTAGTCACCGATTCCAAATTCGAGAAGAGCGCCCAAAAAAACCCCTAATACGATTTTCGGCTCGTTTGTACGAATGTTACAGGAAAATTCCAGGGTATGGCGTCAATGTCCAAGTTACGGTATCCGGGGGGGAGGGGTCGTCGATGCCAGATTTGGAATCAGCGACCCAAAAACCCCCCAGAGGAGGAGTTTCGTTTTATGTGAACGTAAATTTCAGGAAAAGCCTCGGAGATGACGTTTATCAGCAATCCTAAGCTCCAGGTCGGCGATGGACAAATTTGGAGGTCATATTTGGGATCAGCAACCTCGAAAATCCCCAGGAACCTGGTTTGAGTCCATTCAAAGTATTATTAAAAAAGTTATGCGTTTCTTCTGAGTGACTTCTGAAAATGCATTTTTCCGAATGCATTTTGCACTGCACAAATGCAATTTTCAAAAATTATAAAATTAAAAGTAGGTACATTTTTTTCAGATAATTTTCGGAAGCAAATGCAGAAAACCCCATCTCAATGGCGTCCATGGCTTCAAATTACGGTGATTTTAGGGCCTTTGTGCTTTATTTCCTCGTCTAATATTATTCTGTATTAGAAACATTAAATATAATTAGTTTAGGCCTATTATAGTTATCTAAGTTAATATGCATTATACAATATCCACATTTTGGGACGCAATCGTTTACAGGTTTTTATTGTGCGTGTAATAAGTAAATTAACCCTATTTATATAAGAATATTAAGCCCCTGTGAAAAATCACAAGCAGATTAATTAGATACACATCAGAAATACCTCATTTAAAAACAACGAAGTTTATCTAGGTTTACCTAAGTTTACCTAACTAGGCTGAGTAGATTTTAACACGGTAAATGTGTAAATAAGGATTATATCATAGCGTAATATATTTTTACTAATAAAAAATAATTAAATTTAACTTGCCTATTCAAGTTGATCAGATCACATATGGCTGCTGCCCCCGCCCCCTAACTACGGAAAATATATGTATATAGGCCTATATATAAAAGAAAAACTGTTTAAGAAGGTCGCTATGATCCTTAAACATTATGTAATGGACAATATATATCGTTAAAAAACAATTACGGTGAACGAGGGACTACTGTGATAGTAGAATGTTATTATTGTTATAGGATTATATTTTTCAATGGTTCAATGGAAACAGTAACTAAACCACAAAATTAAATGAAAAACTAGTAGTACTATATTGTCAAACTAGAAAACGAGAAATGTTAAGGCACCTCGCAGACCAAGGCGAACGCGAACGCGAATTATTCAACAAATGGATTTAAGTACGTTGCCACACACCAGACAGAGTGCAGTTCGCGTGATCAGGCAAGCTGAGCGATCAGTATGCGCGAACTGCGAACTGATCGCATATGTTGGGTTAATAGCTCAGTTATTAAGCGGGCAGTGTGTAAAACCGATGTATGATCCTCTGTTTTGTTAAACTTTTTCATTTTATTGTTTAAAGTAGAATAAATCTCTCTATTATATAAAAAGGTTTTTCTACTTCTTCTTCTCATAATTATAAAGTATTAAGAATAGCTACTATCTAGCGAAACCACTGCCAAGGGAACGGGCTTGGAAAAATTAGCGGGGAAAGAACACCCTGTTGAGTCAGTAAGAAGAAGAATAAATCTCTCTATTATATAAAAAAGTTTTCTTCTCATAAATATAAAGTAACAAGAGTAGATTAAATACGTGTATTGCGTAGCGATGACCATTGCATAATTTCCAGGCGCCGTGAATTGCGTAGCGAAGACGTATTGCATAACTTCCACGCGCACAAATTCATGAAGTCGATTATGAAGTCGAAAAAATAAAGTTGAACGGGCCCCCTGGAGATCGCGAAGCGATCGGAGGTGGGGTAGGGGTTTGCGAGCGGAGCCCCCTAGTTTAACTAAAATTATTAGTTACTAGCAGTTCTAGCGATTCAAAATTGACCTTATGAATGAGTAGGCCTACAATATCTGATTTATTAATATAGATAACAAAGTAAACTATTTATTTTTTAATGACACAATAATTTATTTTTAACTTTTTACTTCTTCGTCATCGTCCCAAGGCTATTGATTTAGGAGGCATTTTTTCGGCAAACCTAGAAGGATCCATTGTCTCGACGATGTCTGATCAGTGAATGGGCTGAAAACTCTTGAAAGTTAGCGCGAACTCATCGCTCCGGTCTGTGGTAAAAACGTTCGTTCGTAAAAGTTCGCGCTCGCGCTCGTGTTCGCCTTGATCTGCGCAGTGCTTAATTGGTACGAACAAGACTATACTTCAATATTAACCGTGAACGCTTCTTTTAGAAGTGTGAATATTTATACAGTAATCTTCCACTAAATAAATTAGGGCATAAACATTTTTCTCATTTTGATTTTATAAATACAATCAGACATAATGATTTTTTAAATTCAAATAAAACATTCCAGATATATAACGTCGTAACAACGCCCCGCACTCCCCTCGTCAATTGTCTATCTTGTTTACATATCCATTGATCAAAACAATGCTCAAATGCCTTCTTACGCTTCCAGTCAGCATTGCCAGCGCTGAAAGGTCTTTTTCAAGTCTTCGTTTGTTGAAAACATACTTCAGATCTAGATGAAGCGAGAAACGGCTTAATGGACTTGCCTTGATGTTCATACACCGAGATGTTCGTCTAGACCACGAAAAAGTTATTGACAGATTTGAAAAACTTAATTCCAAGAGAAAGGCTAAGCTTATCTTGTAAATATTGTCTATGTTTAACAGTTGTAATAAATAAATATTAATAATTAATTGTAAAAGGTGTAACCTATTTTTATTATGATACCTAACGTGTTCACTAATTTAATATAATTGATACATTTTTGTAGAACTATAGACCTTTGACCATAACCCGAAACAACTTTTATATGACATTTAGGCTATTGTATAAAGAAATGTAATATTTAAATTACATTACTTCCGTATGTTATTATTTTCCTAATAATATTGACAATAATTTAATTTTTTTAAATTAATTCTTTCTATTAGAGTGCGTGTTTTTATTTCAAAATTCGCTCATCTCACGTTAACTTGATTTTTTTTTCAATTTCCATTGGCAAAATGTATAATGTTGTTCAAAAATGTTAGAGTTTTAGTCCCTTGTGTATGAAACAACATTGCAGTTTTAGAGTACAGATTTTCACTTTTTGACTCCTAATTATTCAAAATTTTCCTGGGGGTGGTCCCCCCCCCCTTGTCCCTGGGGGGTATTCCATACACCCCAGACCCCCCGGAAGTATCCCCTCCCAAAGTGCTTCACTGCCCCCCCCCCCTCCCAAGATATAGCCTTAAATCCGCCCCTGAACGCTACTGATTGAAAATATCTATCTATACAGTAACAGTTTACTAGTTTTTTGAGAGCTTCAATGATTCAATATAATTTTAGATTAGACTAAGGCCGGAGCAATATGTCTAATTTGGAAAACTATTTTAACCTACTTTTTGACTTAAACTATGTTTAGGTTATTATTAACTTAAATTGACAAGAAATCAAGACCCCATTTATAGTATATGTATATAAGAAATTGCGCAATTATAATAACTACCTATAGGACACTGAAATACGTAATAACGTTTTTTCTCCTGACAATATCTCGTAACCAACACTGACTGATTTGTTCAGGTCATACAAAAAATCTTCCCAAATATTTATGCTTGATGTGGTTACGAGTAATTGCATTTATTTAAATAACAAATTATAGAAATTTTTGTGGGTTATAATATTCTGCAGTTATGTATAAAAAAGAATAAAGAATAAAAAATCTCATTTTTTATTTTTTAGGGTCATGAGGTTTTGCCAGGATACCATCGCTATTCTTATTGGTTTATATTACTGTAGGCTATAACAAATTACCCACATTCTCGATTCACGACACCAAATTAATTAATCAGTTTCTGTTACATAATACATGGTCTACATTGCCCTAATATTTCTTTTTGCAAATTAATAATAGCATGCAGGTGTTTGTTGTGTGGTTAATAAAATAAGTGGATAGAGCAGTAGACGCATAACATATACAGAATCTGATTTTTAAGTTTTGCTTTTGATAGTTTAGGGCTCCTTCACACGAAGCCACTAAGAAGCGACAGTAAGAAGCGCTTCCGTCGACTAAAGCTAGAAATATATGGAAGGTTTCACACCCCGCCACAACCACTAAATTAGAAGCGCCACTGCCTGTTACGGAATTTCCCTTCGTCGCAGATCTCGGTGATTAAAAGAAGCGCTGCTGCTTCGAAACATAGTTTTCAATGGTAGATTTCGCACGTCGCCACTATTCCCCCCCCCCCCCCAATTTTAGTGGCTCGTAGAGAAGCGCTACTACTCGCCACTGGTAATGCACACAGACTTTTTTTTGTAGAGCTACTTATTGAAATTTAGCATGGCAACGAGAAGCGCCACAACAGTCAACTGGCGTGGAAGCGCTGCTACGAACGTAGAAGCGCCACAACGCCAGCTACTGAGAAGCGCTACTAAAGTGACTACGTGTGAAGGGAGAACCAACCACTGAGAAGCGCTGCTAAGTGGCTTCGTGTGAAGGCGGCCTTAAACTGGCGGCCGAATAGATAGTTTGTTTTACGGAATCATGATTTGTTGCATGTTGACCCGACTCATTAAGAACCACTTATAACTGAATTTTTTTTTTAAACTTAAGCAGCTGTAACTCGAAAACAATAAGATGTAAAAAGAAATCAGACTTCAATGTTTTTCTTAACATCTTTATTGTTTATGTATCAAGTAAAATTATTAAACAACACAATTTAAAAAAAAAGAATAAAATCAAACTCGTGTTTTAAGTTCAGTATTTAATAAAATTCCAAATTATGAAAAATAAGGCCATAATTGGATTTGGTAAGCTAATTAACAACAAACATTCCACACATTACCACATCCTTACATATTGATATTATTCACCTTATCTAGGCTAATATAAAAGCCGGACGATTGTATTGGAGATCAAATGATTTAGAAGTCATTAATATTATAGTGAAGAAATTAATAATCGAATATGTTTATATGTTATACAAAGATGAACGAATGTTTCCGAAGCTAAACGAATAGGTATTTCTTCTTTAAATTTGTATAAACGAATATTTTGATGACAAAAGGTTGTATTTATATACAGTTTAATATAAACCTATTATAACATACATTTAGTTCTATAACTTATATTTTTTTTAATCAACTTCATAAGAAATTATAATGATTGAAGTTGTAAACATAACCCCAAAGTATAATCTACACTGGGTTTGTAATTATTACAGATGATGGGTGAAATCAGCTGTTATATTATATGTTACTCACCTACGTATGTATGTACGTACGGACGTACACTCGCTTTTATAGGAGTTGATAGTGTTTAAGTGTGCACAAATTAAGAATATTTATTTAAATGATAATCGGAAAGTATAGTCTTACCTTAACTTGAATCACTGAGAAAATATTATACTATCACTAGCCTTTATTTTAAATTATGTTTATTAAATTAAATAGGAAATGAAGACTTTACTTTTATCGAACGTATGTTTTAAAACCTAATTGTAAATGTAATATGTTTGAAATAATATTGTTATAACGGTTGTCCATAACACTATTTTCTTTGAATTTTTAACAAAGTAAAATACAAATGTTAATATACGGTATTATTCTATAAATACCTTATTTTTTCCGTCTAGTGATCCAACTTATTAAATAAGGTATTTGTTAGAATCATATTCAGAACTCAAATAGGCGCTGAAAACTTTTCATGACTTCCAGCAAAAACAGCATATTATTATTTTAATGTTAGTTTGTTTTGAAGGCTAGAGCGACAAGAAAAAAGGATTACTTTACAATCTCTCTCTTTTTTTCGTTTGAAAGCAATGCTCCTTTAGATTTAGAACGCTAGTGGGCAGCACGTTACTAGTAAAATATGAGCGACAAAATGAAGTAGTACTACCACTTTCACTCAGAACGCGCTGGCATAGCCTTTCATAATATAGCACGTAATGTCGGATGCCAGTGTTACCAGATGTACGATAATATCGTATTTGTATGATATTTAACGATATTTTTAGGTAAAATAACCTGTGATCCTGACCTCAGGGGTTTACACAAAATACAATAATTCTCGTATTATGCCACTTGTATTATACAATAAAATCGTTTGACGAAGAAGTCAAATGTTCTCAATAAATTATCATCAAGTTCAATCTAGTTATAGACACGTTCACGATGTGCTAAATAATTATTAATGTATGGTTAATTTGTATATAGCATAATGAACAGGTGATTTCATGAACAACTATGTAGTAAATAAAACATATAAGTACAATAGGCGATAGTTTTAGTTGGTCTATATTATATTATAACAGAATGTGTCTAATGTATTTTTCTATGTTAATGTTCTAAATGTACAATATATGTTATTATTTTATCATTAAGTAGTAAAAACTTATTAATTATCTAATTTTCAATAAACAAACTCTGTATATTTGTTACTATTAAAAATATACCATATTGTGTTAATTTTTTTAGCTTAGATTTGACATGATAAACAAATAAGGGCGCCCATATGATATTTTCTAGGGGATTTGGAAATTAAGGAGTACCTTACCTTCTTCGGCAAAAGGGTTCCGGGGAAATTTTTGACCTCCCCCAGAAATAATTTCTTCAAATCCCATACAGATTTATAAGCCATACATATCAATAACCCCTTACAGATTATTCTGAAAATTTGTAATTGTGAATTTTTAATAGCTATGAAAATACTTGTAAGGTTAAAATCGAGAAAGTGGGATGCTTGCAATAGATAATTGATGCAGGAATAGTTCACCTAAGTCACTAGCAATTTTATTTACTGCAAAAATGATATGAACTGTTCTGTCAGTTTTCTACATTCCTTATTGCATGCGCCCCATGTTTTTAATCTTACAATAGTATTTTCATAACTATTCAAAATTCTGAATTGCTCATTTTCAGGACTACCGTATGGTGTTATTTCTGTATCGCTAGGAGAAACAATTTTTTACTTTTTAATCAGTTTTAAAAACGTGTTATGTTAAAAATGTTGTTAGTTCTATAATATTTTTTGCTTTAGTCTTCACTTCTGAGCTATATAAAATTCCAAATCTCTAGCTCATTTAGAACATGAAAAAATCATGTCTATCCACACCTTCGCAAAGGCAATACAATCTCATATATTGTAGACTCACAGAACTTTGGCAAAAATATTGATTCAATAAAGGGCCCTGTCGCCAACAATGGTGGATCAATTGGAGGCGATCTTGTGAAACATGGAGAGAACAGTGATTCTTTCTAATGGTTTGAAGACGATTGTGAAAGATGTGCAAGAAGAATTCAAGCCAAGCTTCAACTGATGGCAGAACGTAGCCCCATTACCAAGCTCTGGGTTTTGAAATAGTGCCCAGAAACATTTTTAGGGTGTTCACTTTATTGAAGCAGCAACTGAGATCTACACCTCCAAAAACGAGCTTTTGCACTGACTGAACATTCGGACTTGAAAAATGCAAAATATGTCATCGACGGAGGATTTTTGTTACTCCGTGTCAAAAGGCACCATGACCAGACATATATATGCAGAAATTTCCTGCAGTTATGTATCATACGTCAAGTAAAACTACAAATCAATTTTTGCCGTTGTCCTTTTTGATGGCTACCCTGACGAAGATTGTGAATGCACCAAAAACATATAACGATTGAGAAGAACACAAAGAAAACAATCTGCTGAAATATCATTTACAGAATCAATGGTGCACTCTGTCTCGCAGAAGAGTTTCTTTGCAAACTCCAAAAACAAGAGCAGGTTGATATAGATTCTATCATTGTATTTGGATAACCTAATAGAACTCCGATCCAATGCAATATTTTGTTCCACTGGAAATTCGACTTTTTTGGCGCTATCTATTGGAGAAACGAAGGAAGCTGGTTGGAAACACCAATGCTTACAATGCTTTCTCCCTAGCGCTACCTCGCGGCGCGATCATGTACTATTTTCGCGAACACCTTTTTTCCGGCACACAACCCCCGTATGGATGCAAGATCTATTTATTATTCATGATCTATGATTCTATGCTAATGGAAAATCTGATGATGTAAAAATTTGAAGGACGCTAATATCCTAATCATCACAACAGCTCTTATGTTGGCCCTGTCAAATGAATATGATCACAAGTTGTTATTTTCGCAACACCTCTTTTATTTCCAAATGAACAGCATCGAACCTGTGCCAGGACCCGCCACCTGCAAAAACCCTCAGCCAGAACCCTCTAACGACAACGGCTTATATAATAAAATGCAATAATTTTTCAAGATTTTTCTTTTCAATTTCAACTTTTTTGTAACAAAATGTTTATAGTTTCGACTTTAAATTAAACATTATTATATTGATTTTGATTTTTTTAATTACCTGTACCTTCACATATACAATCTTAATAAGATATATGCAGAAAACTGGAAATAATTCACTAATTAACCGAATTTCTTTAATAATGAACTAAAGTTTTGGACTGAAAAAGTTTGTTTTGGGGAGACAGCCGAAATACGCCAATTTTCAATTAGCGCTTGAACCCCAACGGATCATCGAAGAAAAACCTACGGAATGAAATTCATAGGACATTTTATGTACTTTATTTTTGAATAGAAGGGTTATTTACGACAAGTTGATACCTAGTTTTCGAGTTATAAGAAAAAACCGCCAAAACATGAGATTGTTTACATGTAGGCAAACCTACAGGTTCAGATTCAGTACCCCAAAAAACTTATAAAGTGGAAAAAACCAAAACTACCCCAAAAATTTCCTGCTAAAAAGACAATTTGACTGGATTATATGTAGACTACCTTCAAGGTCAGTTCGTTCTTAATTTAATCTCTCTTTCTCTCTATCTCTCTCTCTCCCTCTCTCTCGCTCTCCCCCCTCTCTCTCTCGCTTTTCGGTTGACAAAAGTTGAATACTCCTTTAGGAGAACGCTAGAGGGCAGCACATTACAAATAAAATGGGAGCAATAAATGAAGAAGTACTACTACTTTCACCCAGAATACGCTGGATTAGCCTCTCACCTTATAGCCCATTAGGTGTGATATCTGTAAGGTCTTATGTCTATAATCAAAGATTGAATGATGGATACTAGTGCGATACGTATCAATCCGTTGCATTACATTCCTAAGAAAATTAAGAAATGTTTTTCTAGTCATTGTTGTCTTACAACGGTCCTATTTAGCCAAGTTTGAAAAATTATTACATTTCCTTGTTTCCTTCTCGTAGTAAAAAATGTACATAGATGATCCACGTTAAGGTGTTGTGTGTCTTCTAGATTGAAAAACTCGGTTTGTTTCCATTTATATGAAGTGATCCTAATATTTTAAATGTCTTTTCGGAGCAAAATATTTGGTTTAGTGGATGTTATTTTAAGAGTGCCTCCGTTATTTATTATTGATGAACTGTTTAGGATTGGACTGGGACTACCAAAAGAACAGATTTTTAATACAGAGGATACCACCACCAACGCCACTTACAATTTAATTGCTGAAAAAATTGGATCATTTCATGAATCCCCACCAAATTATGAATTTATTTGCCTATTAACAGGGTTAAAAGTGATCGTCTCATGCTTAGGTGAGTTAGAAGAATAACATATTGTTAGTGGTAGAATTGTCAAAAATCGACCATTAAGATTTCTACAAATTTACAATATGCCTTATGGTGGTAGAGATACTAACCTATACACACAAAATGCTCTACGATGTAATCGTAATATGTAATAACTTAGGCCTATCAGTAATTATTTAGAATTTGTAGCGCATAGGCTAAGTTGGAATGTAATCAGGTGTTACTAGGCCCGTCTTGAAATGATAGGCCACTTGTTTTTTTTTTTTTTAGGATAGGGGGAAGTAACTTAGCCTGCGTAAGTTTACTATTCGACCCTAGCCTAATATTTTTGCAGACAACAACATTGTTTTACATTCTACTGTTAAATGTTGAATACAGGTAGGCTGTTACTGTAACTAAATAAGCTTACTGTAGGTTAGAACCTTTTAGGTTTTTTTTTTATTATTCTTGCATTTCTGTTGGACATAGGTTACTAGGCCTGTATTACACTATCAAAGATCTTTGATGAAATATTTGATATTGTAATATGCAATATTTTATCAAAGTGGGCACACGTTAAATTTATTTGACAAAGAACGGAACTTTGATAGTGTAGGCCTACGGTAATACAGGCCTTAGCCTAGGGTCGAATAGTAAACTTTTGCCAAACTACCAACTTATTTATATTTACAAACTGGATACAGTGTGACTGAAAACCATAAAGTTGGTTTAGTTCAGGTTTTTTAGGTTGCAACCCAGCCGCTATAGAAGTAGAAAGAATTTATGGTTGGCCTATTCTAAAATTTCGCCCAGGCTAACTCTGTTGTTTACTCATTATTATGATTTTTTTAAATGTTATTTGTACATACATTATTAATATGAAATACAGCTATTTTCTTTAGATTGTTTTATAGTAATAACATTTAAACATCAACAAGTTTTATGATACAATGAAGTAAAGCATTTTTGTGTGTGTGTAGGCCTATTGGCCACCCAGCGGTAACTGATCAAGTAAGCCTAGTGATATAGACATTGTAAAGTTAATTTAAATTGGGTGCAAATTTACTATTCGCCCCTAGGATAACCTATGGCAACAGAAATGCAAGAATAATAAGAAAAAATAGCCTTAAGGTTCTAACCTATAGTATTTTAAAGTCACAGTATGTTTACATGTATTCAACATTTAACAGTAGAATGCAAAACAACGTCGTTGCCTGCAAAAATATATCAGCTTAGGGTCAAATAGTAAATTTACGCTCTAAATTGTCTATTAAAACTTAATACATTTACAAGATATCATGATTTTAAGGGTTTTCCAAACGTATTAGGCTACCTTTATTTTTCTTGCAAAAAGGTTGGGTCATTGTTTGTTGAATTAGCTAAATTGCATTATACACTCTCTAACCTACAATGCCAACCTAAATATAGACAAAACCAGAACTTAAACTAAATTATAGTCTCCAGTCACAGTTAGTTTCGTTTTGAAAAGGTTTATAGGTTTACCACCACTCAAGTGTTTTAAAAATGGTCCGGTATTATTGCAGATGAGGGTGACCACCAGTTCTAATAGAAAGACACTAAATTTCACTTTTTCCTTTATATATAAAGAAATTACACAATTCACTGATCAAAATCAAATATTAACAGTCTAAAACAACAGTAGGCCTACTACAAAACAAACAACAAAATCAAATACTGAATACGCTAAGAAACATAGGCTAGTGCTAGTCATTTTGCTGAGGTGATGTAACAGTGTTGCCAGATTTTTTTGAAAGTGAGAAGTGCTACCAACATGTAATGTTTAGAAACGGTAATTGTTTACTATTACTTTGTCAGAAGCAAACCTTCCCATATTGAGATATGTTAACGGTAATGGACTGCAATCGACAAATTGAACGCTTGGATCAGCGCGCTTGCATGCGTACGCAGGCATGAACATGTCTGGACCTGCTATCTGTTGGAAATTGCACGAGGCTTCTATTGCAGTACTTTTACAGTCATTGCAACAGAGTGTTCCGAGTAGTGTGCGTCGAAAAGGCATGGAGCAACGACACAACATTAACTTCTGCTTCAAATTGGGTAAAACGGCGACAAAAACACATGAGATGTTGGTGCAAGTATACGGGCAGTATGCTGTGAGTAGGAAATGTGTGTACAATTGGTTTGCACGCTTTCATGCTGGCAAAGAATCTGTGGAGGACGAACCGCGTTCGGGACGACCATCCACAAGAAGGACGCCGTAAAACATTGTATGTGTGCGAGCGATGCTAACAAAAGATCGGCGATTGACTTTGTGATTAATAACAGAAGAAGTGGGTATTAGCAAAGACATAGTTGGAGCCATCGTCCATGAAAAATTAGGCAAACGCAAGATTTGTTCACAATTTGTGCCGCACATCCAAACAGACGACCAAAAAGCAAGACGTTTTGATGTCAGTGGCGATTTTATCGATGTGTGTGATTCGGATCCGACTTTTCTGGGTTCCATTGTCACAGTAGACGAGACTTGGTGTTACCAGTACGACCCCGAAACAAAAAGACAGTCAGTGGTATGGCGGTCACCTTCTTCCCAGTGACAAAAAAAAAGCCATGTGGAAAAATCCAAAGTTAAGACCATGTCACGTTGATCACATTTTTTTACAAAGAAGGAATCATTCATAAGGAATTCGTTCCTCCTGGAAAAACGGTGAATGCCGCATTCTACTTGGAGATTCTCAAACGTTTGTTCTAGCGCATCCGGCGTGTTAGGCCACAGATGTTCCAGACCGGAAATTGGATGTTACTGCACGACAATGTGCCATCGCATACAAGCATCATTGTACGTCAATTTTTGACTCAGCCTGGCGTGACAGTTTTGCAACACCCACCGTACTCTCCAGATCTGTTTCCTGCTGTTTTTTTTTTTTTAAGAAGGCCTTAAAGGAATCACGGTTTGCGGACATCGAAGAAATTCAGAACCAAGTGACGGCAATTCTGAAAACGATTTTACATGAAGACTTCTCCGACAGTTTTGAGGCGCTATATGAACGTTGTCAGAACTGCGTTGTGTCTGGTGGACAGTATTTTGAAGGCCAATAAAGGTATTTCTAATGCACATTCTGTTTTTATCATACCATTCACCGAACTTTTTAGACAGACCTTCTATATGTTTACAATGTTTATTATTGTCTATGTATAACAAAAACGTAAGCATTAAAAAAAAAACCTCAAGTTTTATTCACAGTATGTTTCCAACACCAGTACTCTGATGCAGTGTACGCAGTTTATTATCCTTTTTAAAAATTAACTTACTTTGCAAAATTTCTTGTACAAATAGGTGATTTACAAAAGTCGAAAAAGTGTCCGGAGTGCGGGAATGATATGGTTTTACATACTAGAAACATACTGGGACTATAGAGTCTATAAGTTAGAACGTCATTCTATTTTTTTTTTTTTTAAGGGTGAATTTCTTTTTCTGGGCCTTGAATCATGTTAATTCATTGTTAGAATACATAAATACGAAACAAATCTCAATACTTGCTTCTGACAAAGTAATAGTACAGTAAACAATTACCTTAGAAACTAAAACATAACATCAGCTGAAGACTTTTTTGTAGAAAACTAAGAAGTGTCACTTTGAAGCTATATATTATGTTTAGAAAATAAAAACTCTGTGACTAGAGACTGTATGTTGGTACTTCAGGAAATGTTTTCCTTTTTAGGGTTTGGAATTCTGTTATACAAAACAACTTAATTGGTGTTACCAACTTATATATATTGGGTTACCGCTTACAGAGGCGGTTAAACCGAGTTAATTAAATAGTATATAAATCCTGGAATTACTGTTTGCATGTCACCTTATTGTTATGTC